>JAIQCU010000312.1:0-61025 GCA_022114935.1 Leptestheria dahalacensis | reverse complement strand
TAGTCTTGATGATTTCAGTAACGTCCTGGGAACCGGAGTGAATCCCCTCCTGAGTGCTATCCATTCTGAGCTTTATGGACAGTAAACCTACTGAATCCTTTGCTTATTTGACCCATCTATGACCCAGATTTCCCAATAGTCCATCAATATGCAATAAACATGTAAGCATTTAAGAACATGGTTATCTCGTATTCTATCCTTTACTTGCTGTTATGGAACAAAAGGTCCATTTTAATGATCAGTGCAACAACAACAACAAAACATTTGTAAGGAACTTGCGTGCTCACTCCGTGCGAATTAGTTGCCAGGTAAGTTTGCTGTTCGAGTAACTTAAATCCCATAGCTGTAGCTGGTTGCTCTTTTTCTGACGACCAGCATTCAGAATATTACATTATTTTATTAAACTATAAATAATACAAATCATATATGGGCTAACAAATGGTTTGACTTAGCTTATTGATAGTGAGCCAGTGAACCTTGCTACAGAGGCTACGGTTGAGTTAGCAAAATACATCAATATATAGTTTGGTAAAATATGCGTTTTTAGAAAAACAGTTCATTGAAATAAGAGATAACAAGTTACAGTCAACATGAAATAAAGAATAAGTTCGAAGATTACGGGAGTCCTCCATTTTTTGTATTTTAATGTTTTTCTCAAGAATCACTTCAACACACTCTCAATCAAAAACAACAAGATTGCAACAAACGTAAAGAAAAGCAACCAACGCCAGACCAATAAGAAACTGAAGAAAAGCAAATTGCCAACAAAGGTAGCTTTCGCTTTCTTTCCTTTCTCACCAATCCTTAGCCAGCTGCTCTCATTTACTAAGATAGTCGACAAACCAGTAGATCATAGTCCGTACAGGGCGCATATCAGAAGCCGTCACCGTGGTACCAACAACCTTGCTACTCTACTTTAGTAGTAGTAGTAGTAAGGGGCAGCGCCGTACTGGTAGCCGTAGGTAGGAGCATAGCCGCTGAACTTGGCGGTAGCAGCAGGGGTCTTTTCAGCGGACACCTTGACGGCGGCGGCTGCAGGAAAAGCCGGGGCGAAGGGAGCAGCAGCTACGTAAGGGGCATAATAAGGAGCGTAGGAGGCGAACCTGCTGTACCAGCTTGGGTAGTAGCCATAGGTGGTGAAGAACTGCTCAGCAGCTTTCTGATCCTGCACCTGCTCGGCAGCGGGAGCTGCGGCGGCAACAGCGACGATGGCCAAGACAACCTTTTTTTCACGACTTCTTTTAGTTTCATTTCATATACATAGAAGCATATGAAGTTAACTATCCCTGAACTTTACTCGAATTTAATATGAGTGCAAGTACACCCAAACTTAAAAGTGTATCAGAATATGATTGACTCGTTTAATATTTGGCCGATGTATATAATTACACATATATATATAGATACAGAGATATACAGATATGTGAAACAATATTACAAATATACATTAAAGGTGAGTAGAAAGACGACTTACCAAGAGCTTGTACATTTTGACTGGTAGTTCTGGTTTGTTGCGACTTCTGGAGGAAGTGGTTGAAGGATACTGGATGTCTTAGCAGTCGGCACTGGCTGGATTTATATACGCAGCCCATGTCTCGGTTGAACAAGAGGATCCGCCCTGTCCTTGAAACGGATCTTGACCCTTGCTTTCAGGCATGTCTACACCATAGCATTGAAACATGTATCAGTCACTGTACTATCCAAATAAAAAATGATTAATGTGCGTAACAGTTAGCTGGTCTTTAATCATAGCTATACTGAAATTGTATCTTTGAACGATGTAACGCATGCGTTACATACACAATGTAAAATGCAAGAAGACGATAGAATTTGCCAATTAGGCCGTATGTTAGAATAAAGTTTACATTTGTATTGGTTCTTTAGACTTGAATCATTTCAAGTTGTATCATATGTAATAGGAATTATTATTTGGCATGGACTTGTACCTTTCTTTCAAGACTGATATAAAATTCTTATAACAAACATCATTAACTTGATAACTTAGAAAAAAACAACTATCAGACAAGCTAAAGCAACAAAAGGCCTTGACTACAGCACGAGGCGACTTTTTGTTTCAACTTCAAACCGGAACTCAACTCCCTTTTGGATGCGTGCATTTCAAGTGCACGTGGATTGCATTTGGGCAATATAATGAGACAACCTGTTTTTATATCTTTTACCTTGCGACGTGATCTTCTATTGATCGTGTCTCTGTCAAATTTCTGTATCCTTTTCTGATTACTCTTCATTTGCCATATTCCGATAACTTGTACATAATTGGTAATTTTTAAATAGATATAATGATTATTTAATTCCTACATATAATAATAATAACAAAAGTAGTACCAATTCTAAGCTAAATATAACCTGTGTTCATATGTTATGTGTATCAAGAAACCCTAGCGTTGTTTCGGTTCGTGTATATCGATAACGAAAATTGCGATATCGTGGGATGCTGACGATATGAATGTGTGACAAAAATAGTCGGTTTGTAATTTAAAAAAAAATAAAGCTGATGCTCAACAAGCACAGCGTTTTGAATTTGGCGCCATTGCAGCGCCACCTGGTGGCTTAATTATTATAAAAAATGCGATTCAAAAATAAAATGATATCTAATTTAGAGATCGATATTATTCACAATGATATAAAGTAAATTCAAGTAAAGGGGTAACAGGTAAAAGGATTGGTAAAACTGAATATAAATAGAATTTCGGCATCGAGGAACGATTATAGGCTAATTTACAGTATGAGTATATAGCAGAAAAGATTAATCGATCTGTAATCTTTTAAGAAACTTTCAAACGGCCAACGGCAATGCAAGGTTCAAACGATTTGAATTTGGCGCCATTTTAATTTAGCGACAGAATGATTCCGATTTTCACGTGTTCTTTATCTTATGTTAGTATTTTGATTTATATGAAACGTTGTTTTGATTAAGATAACTGCTATAATTGAATCTGAATTGTAACAGAAGAGGCTTCATGATGAATTGGCTCGATTGGAAGAAACGAGGTCGACGTCCTCGCCGTCAACACATTGAAGACACGAAACAGAAGCCCGACATTCAGGGAGAACCCAGTCAGTCGCACGGGAGGGGCTATTTTCAGCTATTTCAACCGTCTTCGAACAAAACGGTATTGCACTTATTCAACAAATTATCGTTATCTTTATCATTATCGATAATCGAGTTAACCTACGGGGCTATAAATTAGCGTTGTCGGTCTAAAAAAAAAGCCTGGCTGAAACATATTTGTTGTGTTTTGGTTTACCTGGAAAAGAGGCCCAGCATGATTACCCTCAGGCTATTTAGCCGACTTTTAACCGCATAACCCAGAAAAAAAAAATCCTGTCTGTTTAGTCCGTACGGTTATATTGTTGCTTTGCTGCAACATTCAAATTTTTAGCTAATTATTAAATTTAGAAACATGACGACTGTTATGATGAACGCGAACAACACTGGCATGGCGTCGGGAAGATCATCGAGACCCTTGAAGAAGACGGAGAGACCCAAAGCACTGAGATCGTCCGGCTCGGGAGTGCTGTTCCATAGCGGAGAACCCGGCGTGGCTTCGTTCTCCACCGGTATCTAAAACAGATTGATAATGTCTTACGAGATTGAAGCTAAGAATCTTAGTAAGATGTCGAACAAACGTTAACTTGTGTTTTTTTTTATGTGATTGACAGCGGAAGAAGTCGTCTCTTTCTTGGATGCTTTTGTCAACTTCTATAGCAACAAAGCCGGCGAGCAGGACCTTCAGAGCGTCGCCATCAACCTCTGTGCTAATCTGAAAGCGTTCGGGCCTCAGCTGGAATCTCTCTATAAAGGTATCCCTACTCGAGTTGAACGAATCTATGATTCTCCACGTTTCTGTTTCCCGCTGGTTAGATCAACTCGACCGCGGTTTCTGTCACCTGCGCAATGCCAGCCGCGACGTCCGCCTTGACGTCCTGACGCGTCTCCACCTCCTCGAGGTCATTGAGCTGCGGGCCAGCCGCTGGGTGCTGCTCAACGATCCCGTCAGCTACTACCAGCAGAAGCTGTTGCAGGTCGAGGACTCGCAGGCGGTGCTCGATTACGGCCACTCGTCGGCGTCTCCGACTTTGATGCCGCAGGCCCCGTCCCCGCCACCCAACACACCCCTCGTGCTGCAGTCTGGCGAGATCCTCAAGTCGTCAGGCAAGTACGCGGCCGCGTCCAAGGTCCCCGGCAAGAACTTCATCAAGGACGAGGTCGTCATTCGCAACTCTGATTCCGGAAAAGGTTATCTCATTACTACAAATAGGTTTTCAAAAAATGAATAAAAATTTAAACAATTGATATTTTTTGGTACGGTTGTCCAGTGATGGGTATCAAGGGTAGGCGAGTTCATTTGATTGAGGAAATCAGCGATACTGTGATATCCTTTCAGCGAGGTAAACAGGTGCCCCCTGAAAATTTAAACAACAAACAAAACCTCGCACGTACCCCTTTTACCTCAAAAATATCATAGCACTAGACTCTGTGCATGTGACTGTCGCTTGAAGGAAAAAGCAACCAAGTGTTAGTTTCAATAGATTTAAAAAAAATAATTCATTGTGTAGGTCACGAATGCTTAAACGTTTCTCGGTCTCTGCGTCTTTCGCCCACCTTGTTATGTCTTTTCGCTTTCTTAATATTTTTTTAAATATAAAATAACGATTTGTTATGAATTTTTTTTTATCGGTTGCAGTCAATCCCGGCGCCAAGGAAAGGCTAGTCCAGATCACCGGAGCCGCAGAAGAAAATATTGAGTATTTGAATTCAATTTTTATTTTGTAATTTAAAAAAATAGTTTGATAGTTACTAGTAATTATTGCATTTTATATTAATTTAATATTTGGTTAAAGATATAGTAATATTTTACTAATTTAGTTACTTGTATTCATTGCAAGTAATTAGGTGATTTTAAATGATAGATTCTCCGTCTTATTACAGTGTTTTTGGAAACGTCCTGGCTTGTTGTTGCTATTTTGAATATCTCTAATTAACTATCTAATTAAAATTACACTTAACCTTACCATCGCTTTTGTAATTTACAGATTTGATGTCTGGCCTTGATCAATTGATGTTTAACTTTATTTTATCTCCGCAGACGAGCTCGAGCCCTGATGGAAGAGACGATTCGCCGCAATGCGAGTCCCGTTCGTCCGGCCGACCTGCCGGCGTCGCCTTCGTTCGACCAGAACAACGCGCCCGCTGTCGACTTTGACGAAAACCGCAATACCGGTTCTTTGGCCCTTCTTTTAAATTTCTGATAAATCTTGAGCTGAGGTTTTATACTCGAAAGAATTCAGCTTAAATTACGGTTTCAATGGTTGCAGTATGCGGTTTATTTGATAATTTTGTGTCAATTAACCTAATTATTTCAAATTGCGGATGATTTTCTATTCTACTTGCTGTTAAGTTTCAATAATTATTTGGTTCTGTTTAGCATTGCATATATAAGTACGTCTTTAAAAACTTCTGTTGTTAATTGTTGGATATATTATTAACCCGAGGGTTTTTACTTAATTAGTATAGGGATGTTTTTAACTTTATTTTTTTAATGTTATTTAACCTTGTCTAATTTAATTCATTTGTACATTCTAGGCAATCAGCAATTGTTCGATTTTCTCCTTAAATTTTAGTTGATTGACTGATCAGATTGATTTGAGTTTTGACTTTTAATTAATCGCTTTTGAATACTGTAATCCGACTCGGGATATTGTTATTCACTTCTCTCGTATGAATGCGTGTATTATTTATGAATATTATATTGTTAAAAATATGCTAAATTATTGAATTACTTGTTAGACTCATCTGTGTGTTGGTTTTCGTAGGAGCCAAGATGAACCGGAGCGCGTCTCTGGGCGAAACCACCGGCGACAAGTTCCTCTACACCGTCAACATTGGAGGGCAGCATATTAAGATCACTGGCAATAACTTGAATCTCGTGCAGGTGTGTGGCCCTGACAGTTAGCCAACTATCAAACCAAAAATTACAAAAAAAAATCCCGACTAACGGTTAAATTAGATATTTAATTATTATTTCATGTATAATATTCATTCAGTATTATTATAATTAACGGTAAGCTATTTCGTAATATCCATTTATTTGTTAAAAGTTATTTGACGTTAACCAAAAGCTGAATTTCTATTATTTATTTTTTATTTGTTACAACATTAATTTGATAATTATATGGAATTAATGGAGATATGATTTCGTCCCGCGGTGGGAATTGTATTATAATTAATTTTAGATTAAAATAAAAATTAATATTGTTGATTTTTCCCCCCATTGTAGACTGCCAAGCTCGTGTTGGACGAGTACTTCTCCGCAGCTACTGACCAGGATCGCAATCCACACGAGAGCGGCTCCACCAGGTTGATTCCAACAGTTTTGCTGATTCAACCTTTGCTGTTGAAAACTACTAGGCTTATACGGTCGATTTAAATTGAAATGAACAATTTAAATGGTTGTATAACAATAATAATTAGGAGTAATTTAATGAAACAATCAAATTTAATTGAACAGAGGCAATTATAGCTTATGAATATTGATAATGATGAATTGTTTAAATTAATCTAGTCTGGATTTCTTGCTTTTTTGTAAATAATTAAGTAATGTTACAAATTCTTGTTTATATAGTTCTTCAATTTAACGCATTGACCTTTGAAGTTTATTGGTCTGCAACGGATAAGATAGTTAAGATGTTAAGTACGATTTTAAATCTGTCAAGTGAATTAATTTGATAAATTGTAATAGTTCCGACGATGGCGTCGTCCTGAGCCCGCAGAACAGCCCCCGCCAGCCGGAAACTGTGGCTTCCAATCGCGGTAAACTAAATTAAGTTAAACCTGTTTGTCTTGACGTCATTATTTTTATTATTCAGAACATAACGGAACATTAAAATTGCTTTTAATTTAAAGGAATTAAGGCCAGGATTGGTCGGTTAGGTATGCTATTATCCATGTAACATTTAACCACCAATACCAAAATTCGACCAGAAATATTATATTGGTTAATATTAATTGGTTTACTTGTTAATTAAAGTTTATTTGCAATTTATTATTCATCAGAATAGTTAATAATTTAATACTGTTGACGTAATTCAGAGATTCGCCGCACCTACTCGCGTGACTACTTGCTGCTCTTGGGTAACTCGCCCTTCTCCAGGACGGCTCCGGAGCAATTCCAGTCGATCGCCACCCAGTTTCCGGATGTCGCCCGCAAGGTATCCTCCCGTCGCTAGATAAAAACATCAAACCAAACCAATAGGCATCAGCCTGTTGATTTCTAACACTGTCGACCTTGAACGCTCACTCCTTTGCATAACACCCTTCAGACAGAGAGAGAATCTCACAAGAATCTCCCGGTAGAATCAGAATCTTTAAACCATATCGGTCCCCTATTCCTCTTATCAGACCAAAGCTCGCACTCTTATTGGCTAGAATAAGACGACTCTCCTTTGATTGGCTATCCAGATTAACCCGAGTCAAAACTTCCAAAATTTAAGAAATATTCAGAGGATTATATTTAATTATAGTTAGCAATAATTACTTTAAATTGAACTTTTTTATTAAAAAAATAAGTATTTCTCCAAATTGGCAATCTAAATAACCTTTGTACCTTTGAGATGAAATAATATATATTGGTCATAAATTAAATATTATATTACTATCCGTGCGGAAGAGTTGGAATGAGTGATACAATTCTTTTAGATTTTCCCAAAAAATATTCTTGAGATTTTTTTATTTTTTAAATTATTTTTTTCCCCTTGAAAGAAGAAAGAGAGAAAAGCTTTCCAATCGACTAATGACGGTGATAAGAACCAGTCTTTTTCCTTAGAATATAAATGAGGAAAATCCTCTTTCCAATCCTCCTCAACTTCGTCCTTTAAAATGCCCCCCCCCATTCCCCGTGTTGTGCGTGTGCTACCTGATTTTTTTGCGTTTCAACTAAGAAAAGAAGTATTTTTTTATGTTTCTCCCTCTTGTCGTATTTGTGACTAAAACGTTGGAAAGACTAATAAAAGCCACGTGCCTTTAGAGGAGCCAAAACGTGTGTGTTTCGTTCACTAACTAACTGCTTGATGTGTGCACCTCAAGAGTTTGTAGCATCGCATATAGTTTCAGAGGTAAGTGTCCGTTTTGATTGAATTTGAAACAGTTTTGCAGTGAACTTGAATGATTCATTTCCACTTAATCGAGACATTACATCGATTTCTTGTAAGTTAAGTTAATAGAACAGTTAAATTAGAATGTATTTTAATTTAAGTTGCAGATTCAGGGTCAAGGTCAAGGTGAAGACATCGCTATTTCGTGTTTCAGTCATCTAAAAATAAAAGTTCCTTAGTCCTGCAAGTAAGATGTATTAAGTTAGCTTGTACGCGGTGGTTTAGAATTACGTCTGTATGTAATTAAGTTTAAATAAGAATAACTTAGTGAGTCAACCATGAATTCAAAAACTGAACATTAGGTTAAACTTTCGTAATGAAGATTACATTGAGATGATCCGATTTTAGCTAAGGGACCATGAAGGGTTATAATGATGTCGAATTAAACTTAAAAGTTAAAGCTGTTTAAATCATGTGAAGTAATATACAGATTCATATAATTCTTAAAAAATTCAGTCTTGCATCTTTCAGTAGCTTGTATAACGGAACTGAGTAATGCAAGTTCCATTCAGTCGTAAGGTTGTGTTATTAATTAAGGTTATTAATATTAATCTCCAATATTATATTGAATAGGACAAGGAACGCTTCAATGTGGAGCTCTATCTCAAGCAGTACCCGGACAAGTTCAGCGCCGAGAACATCGTCGTCAGTGCCGAATAAACTGTACCCACCCTGTCCTCAAGTCAATCACGCTTTCGAGTTAACACATTCTATTGATATATTTATTGTATTAACCATTTCTCTAACCTTGCTTGTAGATTTCTAGATCACTTGAACTACTTAGATAAAATTTTCCCCCCAAAAGCTTAAAAAAACGATGGAAACTGTTTATTTTTGTCCAGTTTTGTTAGGGGAGCAAAATACAGTACGCCCTCGATTATTGTAAAAACAAAAAAGTTGGAAGAAAGTCATTTAAGGGGTTAAAAAAGAATTAGAATTTGCTTTATTCGTCCATGGTTTCATCGTTAGACTTCTTTTTCTTCTTCTTCTTCTTTTTCTCCCCACTTTCAGGCGTCTCCGCCGGTGCTGCTGCTTCTTCGGCGGCTTCCTCCGCGGGCGCCTCTTCGTCGGCTGATTTCTTCTTCTTCTTCTTCTTTTTCTCCGACAAGGCCACGGGAGTCTCGGCTTGATCTTCGGCCGGTTCTTCTATCTTCATTCTCTTCGGGGTAACTCCAGCCGCGGCACCATTGTCGTCACCAAATTTGCGTTTGGTGGGTAGCGTAGAATCAGCAGCGGTGGCGTACTGTCGCACCTCGCTCTTGTTCTCGTACTTGTCAAACTTCGGCTTGAACTTACCCCCGCCGGAGACGCGGTGAGCGCCGCCCTCCTCCAGCTGACGTAAACGAGCCTCGAGCTTGGCCCTGTGCTCCGTTCCCAAGTCGGTGGAGACTTCGTCACCCAGGGCGTCAACACGGCAGGCAAGGGCGGTCTTCGCAGCGAGCATGCGGGACATCTTACCTGAGACGGATAAATTAGTCGTAAATTCGTAATCTTAACCTCGGCAACAATAATACCTTTAAGTTTGGCCGATGATTGACCAATCAATTGGGCGTGGTAGATGAGACCGTACTTTGGTGTGTCGTGTTTTGTCTTGAGGGCGCGGAAAAGTGCCTTCTCGGCACCGAGAATCTGCACCGTGGAAGCCGGTTGCTTGGCCAGGTTCATCAGGGATCCCGCGTGAGCGATGAGTCTCGCCCCAACAAGTTCTCCGACCAAGACGGTTACATTGGGTGCTACGGCCATCATGCGGCTCTTCAGGTACTCGTACAACTGGGATCGGTACTCAGTAATTTCAATGACCTGTAAAAAAACACGGCATGTTTAGCATATCTATATCACAAAAGAGTGGGGAATGCAAATGCCAAACCTGATCGCACAAATGCATGATGTTCGAGATATCCTCCTCAGAAATCTCAGTTCCCATCGAAATTTCCGCAGCTTCCTTAACCTTCTCTTCCAACTCCTCTGGCAGAACATCCGACAAGTCGGCCTCAGCGGCGTTGGTACGAACACCCAAAGTTTTGACGGTCCTCACGAAAGCGGCATTGTCCGTGACGATCTTACCCAGCTCGGGAAAGTGCCAACCGTACCATTCACGACATCTCATGACGTAGTTGTTCAGCTCCTTGTCCAAGTCATCAAGCAACGACACGGCCTGGACGATCATGGTGTCGATCTTGTCTGGGCTGAACTTGAGCTTGTAGCGGGACAGGCTGTGAGCCAGACCAAGGGCGAAGGCGGTCATCTCCCTGCTGGGCAGGTCGCCAACAAGACTGTCGACTTGGCTTCTGATGCAGCGCATCAGCTCCTGGATGGACGAGTTCGTCATGCAGTTGATCTGGAGTTTCTCTGCAAGACAATTTCCTCATTTGACAATATCGCTCGTAAAAACGGTAAACCTAGTGGCAAACCTTTAATCGCAGATCCCAGTTTAGCGTCCGCGACGGCGAGCGCCTCCTGACCATCTTCGGAGATGATCGACTTCAGAGCCTTCCTCAGTGATTTGGGCAGCTTGCCTTCGATGGTGGCTGTCGTCGCGGCTAGAGCCTCGGTGGTGTCGACAAACTTGTGGAAGTGTTTCAGCTTAACACTGTTTAAGAAATGTTAGCTTTTCCATTCAGTCTTGTCACAAATAGATACCTTGACGCTTACATTTTGCTTGCACCCTCAGGCGTCTGGAAGTCGCTGAACAGATTCTCTGACTTGGTCAACTTCTTTTCATCGAGAAGCTAAATACGAGGGGACACAAATTATTACTCTTTACATCATGCGGGACACTAGACCCCCTTGGCCCAAATTGACTTGCACTCCTCTGCAAATTTACTTCACAAAAAAACGAATCGCATATTTACAATGACCTACCTTAAATACGGCATAACCTGCCGGTGTTTCGAATAAAACCAACATGGTTTTAGCAATTCGCTGATGATCTAGCAAAAAAATTTAAGAAGAACCAAACGAGCGGTTCGGACCGACTTATGGACCACGCTGCGCTCGGATGGCCAAACACGTGGTTACACGCCGTTACACGATGCGTCTACTGCAAAAGGAAAACTGACAACGCTGCCGGGGTGCTATTGAACAGAAGTCCATTTGTAAATCAACAATTCAACGCCTCGGTAATACTATTAACTAAGTTAATAAAAGTAAATAGTGGGTCATGTAAAATACTTTAATATGTTTTTGCTATTATAACTTTAAAGTGTAATTAATCATTTAGTTTGATATATTTCTGTATGGTAAGCTATCAGGGACATTTAGAATACTTGTTCTGATATTGTGTATTACATTTTTCTTATTTTGTACAACTCACAAATGGATCTATACCTATACGATTTGACACATCACTGTACAAGAATTCAGCGTTCGTTTTCCGGAAGGGGGTCCCAGGTCATTCTACATTTCATATTTTGAAAGACATACCAGAATGCTTAGTTTTTCAAGGCGGTGCGAGTGACTGTAGCCTGGAAACCATTAACAGGGTCCGCGGTATATTCGACAGTGCGGAGGAAACCGTCAGGATCATTGACAGTGTAGGATCCTTTCACGACATCTCCATTGCGTACCTCGGAAACCTTCTTAGCGTCGCCGGTGACGGGATCGCTGATCTCGTAAACGTAATTGTAGTTTCCGTCAGCAGCCTAGAAGAATTTGAATAACATGTCACTGAATCTATGGACGACATAATTCCATGTCGAGTTTCATACTACGTTATATAGTTAAGCGTTTTAAATTATAAGTGAATTAGCTATTGCATTTTTATTATATAATTGCTGCATACATTGTCGTTGTCGGAGGTTATTTTGGTCGCAGCTGGCGCTTTCTTGGTGGTAGGAGCCTCGACCACAACGGGTTTCTGGGTAGAAGCAGGAACCGCTTTAACTGGAGGTATCTGGGTGGTGGCGGCTACCTGAACAGCAGCAACTGCTTGGGGAGCGACAGGCGGTTGAACAGCAGAAACAGCAATCGTTCCTTCGTTGGATTTGGCGACCAAGCCGCTGTTGAATTGCGCCAGGTCGGAAGGTTGCAGAATGAAAAATTGCTGCAGATGAAAGTTGCGTGAGTATTTCCTATACAAGTATGTTCATATCTCTCTGTTTAGGTATTTTTGTGGCTATATATGTGTTTTTGTTCAAAACGATATCTATCTACGTACCTATACGTATCCACGTATATATATGTGTTTTATCTGTGTGTTTGCTTAACTTTTATTGATATACATTTCATATATCTATCCGTCATCCCATCTATCTGTGTAGCTACCCACCTATCAGTCAATCTATCTGTCTATCTATCTTAATAATAAGCAAGAAAGAGGAGACATTAGACACCTGAGCAGAAGAACCAAGGCCGTTGACTGGTAGCAGCGTCAAAACTCCGTTAGAAGTAGAAAGTAGCGGGATTTGAGGTACTGGCACTGCGGTAGCGGTAGCCAGCAGACCGACGAGTATCACCTGCAACATTCAACCAGAACATATTGGTCTATATAGAGTAGAATCATCCTGGCTTTCCAATTGCCCTGCGGCTATGTAGATGCCTAGTCTGCATTTTCCGGCGCAAACTGAAAGCCATTGCTTGAGCACAATTAATCTTAAGGTCCATTCTATAAACTGCTAACTTACAAATAGAGCCATGTCTTCCTTAGCGGTTGCTCTTGTTGTCCTTCTGCTGAAGCTTTTGATCACTGTGATGAAATTGTGATGAAGGTCTGGTCTTTTATACTTGCAATCGCTCTAGATAGAGCGCTGGATAAAAACAGCACAGTCCATCACCGCGCCAAGGTTCACATAACAACACACGCACGTGACGCAGGTGGAAAGTTTACCACCTCCGCTCGCTGTCAGGTAGAAACGCGTTGAAAAACTGAAAGGGATTTATTTCCGTGATTTACCTTTCACTTCTGAATTTAAGGATTCTATCCAGAAACGCGCAGTAAATGGAAAGGCTGAGTGTGGATACAGGAATTAATATTTATCAAGGGTCTCTTTTAGTATCTGCTAGAAGTGAATGTTTTCATTCAAGTTCTGTACAGGTGTAAGCGACATTAAAGCAATCACATATTTGGTCTGTTTGTAAAGCAGATAAATGATATTCTCCTAACATACATATTATGTTATAATTAGGCACCATTTTAAATGCTATAATAAATCCATAGATAAATGGAAAGAGAGAAAGTTACATAAATAGAAAGACAGTTCGATAGACAGACAGATGTATAGAGGGATGGATGGATAGATAAATAGTTCGATAGACAGACAGATGTATAGAAGGACGGATAATAGACAGACAGATAGATAGACGGATGGATGGATGGATGGATGGGTGGATCGATGGGTGAATCGATGGATCGATAGATAGATCGATAGATAGACAGATAGATAGACAGACAGATAGACAGACAGATAGATAGATAAATAGATAGACAAATAGAAAGACAGACAGATAGATAGATAGACAGATAGGTGGATGGATGGTTCGATGGATGGATGGATCGATGGATGGATGGATAGATAGACAGACAGATAGAAAGATAGGTAGATAGATAGGTAGATAGATAGGTAGATAGATAGATAGATAGATAGATAGGGAGATAGAGAGATAGACTGGTCGACAAGAGAAAGGTACACAAAGAGATAAAAAATGCGAGGGGTTCGCTACTCCATTTTAGGTGTACGTAGTCAGGAATCATTCCGTGATTCTTATCCTCATATCTCATTGATTTCAATGGTTTTTTCTCGTGATTCTTCACCTCATTTCCCTCATTTCCCCGGCAAGTGTACGGTGATTCTTGGGAGTAGCGAACCCCTCGAAAAAATGAGTATATATGATTATATAAGATAGATAGGTAGGCAGATACGTAAGTAGGTAGATAGATTATTAGACAGCTGTATAGATAGATACATCGATATATAAGACCGACATTGATAGATAAGAATTTGTAATCCATTTATTTACATATGTGCCTGCTAAAAGAGTTTTCAACGTATATAATATGTCCATTCTTCTTATAAGATATAACTTTTCATTTCAGTTTAGAAGTATCACATTGTTATATCTGCAGTTAGATATATGGTGCAAATATTAACTTACACCCGACTCTCTTCAGCCGTCTGCAAAGTTCTAAGTTATGCCTGCCATTATAACAAAATTACGCAGATCTAGTAACTAGTCTAATTTTGCACCTATCCCCAAATGCAATACAAACTGGTTTAAGCAGTATAGTATATGTCTGATACGTGTAATAGATCTTATATTATAAACATAAGAACAGAAATAAGCGGCTGTACTTTCAGACTGATTTGGAAGGGAATAGAAAGGCGAGGGCACCGTATTTTGCGTGGTTGGAATAAAATCTATCGAGGCACCAATACATATGACTTGTTTTTACTCATCAGCTCTGCATTAAACTTAAGATCTTAAACTTTATTAACCTGTAAACTAACCTAAACTAAAATACATTAAATTATTACAGCGAAAATGAATTAGTTCATCTTGCAAAAAGTGTATAGTTACATCTCACACATTATAACTATTTTGTTGAAATTTGTTGTATTATGCATTGTTGTTGTTGTTGTATGTTATTTCGTTATCGATCTAGTTCTAATTTGGTGTTCGGAAAATGTGAGACAAGACAACAAACATAGAAAGTAATCGACTGTGTAAAGTACCGAAAATACTCTGCTTATGTCTGATAGAGCTAGTGCAGGTTAGCACTATAACGCGTTTTTAGATTAACGCATGAATAACAAAACTACCCAGGTAAAAATAAATCATGATAATCACCACGATTATCATAATAATCACCATGCTAACATGATAATCACCATAATTATCATGATAAATCACCATGGTAATCATAATCACTGCCGTGATAATCATGATTGACGTGATAACTCATGATTACCATGATTAGAGTATTATGATATACCAATTATAATTATCAACGAGCGATATGCGTTTAGAAGCTGAACCAGCGCATATTTATGACAACACCAATGTTACCTTATTATTAGAAAGACAAGAATTCTGGTTTGCGCAGAAATGTTTTTTTATATTTTTCATCACAAACACAAATTTCATTATAATCATGTTTTAGTCTTTTTCAAAACGGCGATCTAATTTTATGTAATGCAACAAGTGATCTTTTTTTACACAAACGTACTTTCCTAAGACATCGTCAGGAAGGATGCAAGCCAGCTGGGATTCGTGTTCGGAATCATGCGTAAAGAGAAAACCAGTAAGATTAATGTTTACATAAGTATCACGCAACTGCGGTAAGGGTTTTAGCGGCATTCGTTTGCAGATTACAGCAATTTTTCTCGTAGTAATACTGCGCAGGTCGCACAGTTCATTGAAGGCCAGAGAGCATTTACAAGCAACAGAGAGAGCAAGAATACTAGTAATAACATACGCTGTCTTGGCATCTTTAGTAAACACGACGGAATTGTCCCTTTGATATTCATTGGCGTATGCTTCAGTGCAAAATATTTTTCCATTCACTGCAAGCTGCCCGTACGACAATGATCGTTTGCAACATAAGGAATGCCCTAACACTTCTTCAATCGCCAGTTGCTCTGTAAGCTCAATCGTTCTGGGTTTCCCCTTTCCGATGCACTGAGTAGGCAATATGTCTGTCGTAAAGGTTAGCCTCTCGTTAAGAAGCGATTCGTAGAGATCCTGGACTTCGGTTGACGCTCGGGGGATGAAACGCTGAGCGTAACTGTGCAGCAGCTTTCTTCCGCTAAAATAAGAGAAGATTTGAACGGGAACGTATCTGGTTCCAGAAAACATCGATTTAAATGCCCCGATCAGGTCTTCGAAAACAAAACCGGAATATCCCCAAGGACAGCCCCACTGAAAAACAGACTGTACTACGTGAAGCAACTGATGAATGTTGTAGGTAACGTGCTGCAACCCGTACAATTCAGGTACTTGAATGACAAACTTCACAGCCAGCAGCCTTGCGTGTCGCATATCTTCAGGCCCACAGTTTTCGAGAGCAAAATACGGATCGCGTTCACAAAGAGCATCCAGTGGTGGTAGTATTTCGCTGGCAACAATCCACGAAGAATAACGGGAGAATAGTAAATGGCGAAGTTTCGATACTCGCTGGCTTTGAAAAATTTCCTGTCACGCTCAAACGGACGAGGCAGTCTTTTGACTTCGTACGGTGGCTTGATCTGAAGTAACACCTCGTCAATGGATTGCGCTTTGGCAATGTAATAAGCAGTGCCTGGGTTGTCTAACCACAGGTTGACGAACTGGCGACATATGCCTAGCACCAGTGCGTGCATGTAGTCACTTGGCATTCCTTTTACGATGTCAAACAAAGGTAGACGCATTAACTCGCTCGCACCACGAATTCCATTCACGTCCTCAAGGTTAGACGAATTTAACACCTCTCGGGCGTCTCTCAAGTAAGATTCTTTAGTCTTACAGTTTGGTGGGGGTGCTGTGAACGGGAAAACAGTTACACTACCGCCACCTTTTTCCACTCGTTGACCGGTGTGTTCGCATTTTTCGCACCCATTGTACGCATTATGTTGCTTCACGTTCATCACTAAAGCTCTTGCAGGTGCATCACATACCCCAATTAAGCAGGCAATCTTCGACGTGCGATGAACTCCAGCAGTGTCCGTCCATTCAACACCAGCATTGCGTAGCTGGATCAGCTCATCAACGAAAGGCTTCAGAACAGTGTCTCCTCGTTCGGGTTTCTGAATACCGAACCACAGAGAATGGAGTACGGCGAAACTTCTTTTCTTGTGGAACGGAACTTCATTGATGGTCACGATAATGGGCCAGACCGAGAAGCCCGATGACTTAAAAATTGGCACACCATCGAAGTTGAAGCTAACTGAAAAGTTGTCACCCGACTTCACGAACGATTGCACTTCAGCGCTGCAATACTCACGACCAGTAGTTATGTCGTTAAAATACCCATTCGTCGGCTGCTGTTGCTTAGTTTCGGAGACTTCATGCCACAGTGTGCTGTTTTCAAGGGCATATTTCAACTGGTCTTTGAGTGACTTGACAAGAAAATACTTGGCTTCTTTTTCAAGTAGAGTAACGTCAACGGGTTCCTTGCATCCTCGACACGGTTGTTTGTCCCAGAGGTGTAATTCGCTTTCGTTGCAAATATACTGGCTGCAGAGTTTGCGATGGCAGTAATAGTGCTTTGTAACCGCCTTCACTCCTTGGAAAAAAAACTTCTCCAGATAATACTTTGTTTTGGGAACACAGCCTGGTGCCACGCTGTTAAGCAGAGTAAGTAGATCTTGCAGAGCTACTTTGCTGAGCTGGTGTCGAAGTACAAATGCCACGACAAGTGACAGAAGTTCCCCTTTTGTACAGCTAGCAGCTTCTCCCGGCACTACAGGATCATCTCCATTGTGGCTGAGATATCCAAAGTCATTTCCGTCTTGCAAGGTGCCTGAAAACTCGTTTGTAACTTCCGCATCATTTTGTGTGCAGCGGCCGTCTAATAGGTCAGCATCCTCATCTTCGTCAGCAGGTACATCACTCAGAAAGCTACAAAGTAAAAAATGATATGGTTGTTTCAATTCAAATATATACATTCACAAATATATATGTAGATTGCAAAAAAAAAACATACCGCATCAGCAACACAGAGCCGGCATCATCATTCACAGGCATGTCCGTGAAGAACTCAGGGCTCGCTCCTTCTTGTTCGCTGGACACAGCAACATTCCGCACATTATCTTCATCGTCACAGGTGTTCCGCATAGGTTCAGCATGTCCATCTTGTTCCACGGCAGCACTAGAAGCATCTCTGTTTAAGAAATAAAGAAAATCAGCCAAGCCATATTTTAACACTATTTCACTCCAATCATACAATAAGTAAAGACAAAACGTAATAACTTGCATTGTAGGTAGTTCCTGGAGTGTTGAAGTTGTTTGATCACTTTGTAACGAAACGTCATTTTCATAACGTTTACGTTTCCGTGCCCTCGTGACACAAAGTCCAGAAGTATCCGATTCTTGATTTTGAGCTCTGTATGCAGCTGTCGAACGGGGGATGGTATATGATAATCCCTGGGCTGCATCTCTCAGATAACTTTTGTAACTTTTACTTCGTTTTTTTGATGTAGAATCCATGTTGTTTCGACTTACACTCTCTAATCTAATGACAAGTGGCCGCTGTCGACTTAGTCTGCACGCGACGCACAAATACGTATCCAATATTGCCACATAAAAACTAGCCAAATTATTCCTAATAATAATATATTGGATTCTATAGTTATAATTTTTTATTCATGTGACTGAAACTACGTTTTTCCTATTATTTATGAATTTTCGGTGGTGCTATATAGTTTATTGCAATGGCAAACTCACTTCAAAACTACAATATGGCAACGTTGCTTACTTCCTAGTTCACCTTCAACTTTTGACTGTTGACCTTGCCGCTTTACCCTGTTCAGAGTCAAGGTCAACGGACTAGCCGCCATTCCACTTTTTCTTTCCCTGTGATATCCCACAAGTCTCGCATGCAATGTCGGCAAAAGAATTGTTCGGCTTATTCGATTTTTCGTCGCTGGGGGAAATAGCTGTGTGTCCCTTAAATTGGGTAGATAAGGTCGAAAGTAAGGAGTTATGCAAGATCTCTCGGAATGATGAGCACCTTGTGAAGTGGGCCGACAAGAAATCGAAGGACCATGGGAAGAAATACGTCGCCAAAATCTTGGCTGTGAGTGGTAAGTCAACGCTGTTTATGTTGTGAACATCTATTGTTACACCTGCGTCAATTTATGTCATGCTTTAATTTTTCTTAAATTTCAGGCAGCAAAGTCGCCCTCCAGCAAATAGCCAAGGAAGTAGAGGAAGAGGGTGAAAAGGCCATAGACCGACTGCCTTTGTATTTATCTCCCTCAACCTCAACAAGTCAAGATGTCGAATCCGTCAGCAACAAGCGACGCAAAATTGTTAAGCATCCGTATATTGGATCGGATCAGAGCAGTGATGCGGAAGATGAGTTGGTAGCCGGAAGTTCTAAACCCAGCGTGAGGAACCAGCGATCCAAAATCATGCGGAAAAAGTTGGCCTCAGCTGATCACCAGTTAGCGATCATGAAAGAGTTGTTTGATGTAAATATATATAATTTATTCATTTGCTACACAACAATTACGTAATTGTAATATATTTCCAGGAACAGACCAATGAGACTCGTTGGCCCGACCAAACAAACAAGAAAGGCATGCCGACGACCCTGACTGCGGGGACTTCAACTGGACGTTCTCCGTCACCAACAGCAAGCAGTGCTGCAATTCGTACGGTTGCATTGTCAAGAGAATCTGGGACTTCCACCAGTGCAGCAACTCAGAATAACTGCAGCTGTTGCTGCGCAGGAGAGCTTGCGGAATTAAAGAATTCCGTCCAGCTGTTGGAATCGACTGTTCGTGAATTGCGTAAGTTAAAACCTTGTGATAAAAAAGCCGTGGGTTAACAATGGTTAATTCACATACAGTTGTGCCTCGTATTGTGGATCTTACGACCGAGATAGCCACACTGAAGAAAACTTCATCGGTTCAGCTGCCATCAACGTCAACGCGGAATAGGGAAACGGTTGTCAAGAATACTGCACCACCAGTAACAAGTTAGTATATTCAGTTATATTTAATATTTGTTGCGATGCTGACATTTGTAATAGTTTATTCCGTATTATTTTCTTGTTAAGCTAGTTCTTAGCCCTTTTTTCCTTTTATTTTAAAAGGCATTACTGTCGAAACAGCTGGTGAACAGAACGACTACGCCGTCCTGGAGATGAGCCCATCTCCTATGCAAACCTGCTCGGTTGAAGAGGGAATGACATTCACTTACGAGGTATACATGGCCACGATCTGCTACAAAATTATTAAAAATTGTAATCTCGCTAAAACTGTTTTCTTGCATTTTTCCTCCAGTTCGAGGACCCTCAACCTCAAGAGAGCACAGCGGCGGAGCCCACGGTACAGCCGACAACTGCCGCTCCTGCAGATGAAAGGCCAGTCAGCCCAACCATACCGAAGGAGTCCTTCTGTAGGGTGGCCGCTACTGCGTGCAGCACTACTGTGTCGAGATTTGTGGGGGAAGTGATGCAGGGCGTGTTTACAGACTCTTACTTTCGCACGCACTGCCGCGGAGGCAATGCAGTTGGAAGCAGACGGGCTATGAGGACCGAGTACCTCGAGTTTATACATGGTATATGAAAAGTACAAACTAAAAATGCGACAGCATTTTTCATGCTAACTTGCTTCTCGTCTGTTCTCTTTACAGAACTTGCCACAGCGAAGGTTAAGCCGCAACCAACGAAGAGTCAAATTAACCAGGCCATTACCACAAAATTCAATAACCGTAAAAAGTGAACCTCTTATCACTTTACATCTTCAGCTTCCTGCCATTTTTTTTGCATTTCAGTTAAAAGTACTTGTTTTATTGTAAAAGGAAAGCTTCATTTCAATTTTTAAATAGTCAATAAACAAGAATTTACATCCTAGAACAAACTAAATGTGTTTTCCATTTATGTAACTGAATATGGTGATTATCATTATCATGATTATCATGATCTAGTATGATTATCATGGTTTAGTATGATTATCATGATTATCATATCATGATAATCATGATGCCGAATTTAGCATGATTAGCATGATTCCAATCATGATTTATTTTTATCTGGGTAGTAATACATATTGTGTATGAATGAATGAATGACCTTTGATGCGAGTTAAAAGAAAAGTGTACTGTTTCAGTATATCGAAAATGCGCACAAAGGGGGTGGTTCAGTTCAGTCATTTGTTAAGAAGTGTACATCGATGCTTTTCACTTCTGTGAGCTCCATTTGTAGGAGCTACCACCCATGGTAACTTGGGCGCTAGCCGCAGCACCAGGGTTCATTCCCTGCGGCTTGGTTGCCCCTGCGGGTGCGGGAGTAGTCTGCGGGATCGGGGCGCCCAGCTTGTAATTAACGTCAGCCTGGAATCCGTTGACGGGGTCGGCGGTGTATTTAACGATGCGAATTCTACCGTCAGGGTCGTTGACAGTGTACGATCCTGTAATGACGTCGCCCTGACGAGTCTCCGTGGCTGACTTGGAATCGCTGGTGATTGGGTCGCTCACTTGGTAAACGAAGCTGTAGTCGGTGTTTCCCTTAATTATATTAACAAAATTAAGATAAAAAACATGTATATTGAATCAGTAAGTTAAAATTATAGTATTTTACATAGATATGTAATATATGCTTGTATTTTGATAGACATATATATAGATAATATAAATAGTTACACATATCTAGGTGTATATTATTTCACATTAACATATATTATTGTGATATCGATATATGCTAAAAAAGATAGATAGTTATGGATATAATGTAGTAGCTGTAGATTTACTTCAGCAACAACAGATCCCGGCTTGTTGACTGTCGTTGACGTGCTAGCCACTGCGGAGACCGAAGCCTGCGCTGGGACTTGCACGACTGCCACGGGAGCAGCAGGCTTAGGTGCAGCTGTGACGGGAACGGGGACCTTGACTTCGGGCACTGCTACGACGGAAAGTGGCTGTACCGCTGCTGGTGCCTGAGCAACGGGCACGGGGACCTTAACGTCGGAGGTAGTAATGACGCTGATGGGCTGCGGCTGGTGAGCAAGAGTCACGGGGAACCCGGTTTGCTGCGGGATGTTGCCCGGTCTGAGAAGAATCACGTGTTGAAGACCGCCGCCAATGAAGTTCGATGGCAGCTGCTGAAGAGGCCAGAAACCCTATAAAACATAAGTTAAGTATAAAATGTCGTATCTATCTCTTTATTATGTGAAAAAGGCATACAGGAATTAACGAATGGTTTATAAACACGTAAAAATAGTTACTTTCGTTAATATTCGCCATGTAACAGTGTTCAGTTTAAAATTTAATGAAGTAACATTTCATCTTGAAGAAATTCACGTTCCCTCAGTACATAGTTCCCGTAAAATCTACTGAAAATCTACTGAAATACTCATTAAAATCCCATAAACTTAAAGCCCTTTTGGTACGTCTAACGATAAGAAGGCGCAATAGAATCAGCAGTGCTCAAAATGGCGTCATATTCATAAATTAAGTAAGAAGGAAAAGCAGTTCTTACCACTTATCTATTTAGTAATCTATCATATTACTTTTGAATGCTTGTATGCATATAATCCACTTATACTAGTTGATGAGCATGAAGAAGAATCAACCTGCTGCTGGGGTGTAGCTGACAGACCAGACATCCCGGAAAGGGCGCTCACCGGCACCAAAGCCACGACGCCGTTCTGTCCCGGGATAAGCGGGATCTGCTGCTGCTGAGGCACTGGGATGGCTACTGCCGTAGCGATCAACACCAACAACGTCACCTACGTTCAAAATAGTCACAAGTTCTATTGATAATGTTTGCGACATCTTTAGGTCAACACAGAAGCCATCTAACTTACATTTGAACAGTATATGTCTGGGTCATATGGCCGCCATATTGCGCACCCTAACCTATGACGTCATAAGCTGTACAGCTTACTTATTTAACTAGACTTACACCTAATATATAACTGTACGTTTATCAGTTACTAGTCTCTCTACATTGGTGCGCAAGATGGCGGCTCTAACAGACTACGGTCTATAATGCCAACTACACAATACTTTAGGTGGAATAAGAAAAGATTGACTTACGAATCGATTCATTTTCAGCAACTTTCGGCTTGGTTCTTCACCTAGACAAGTGATGAAACTGAAAGTGATGCACTATGGATGGCTTTCCTTGTCTTTTATAGGCGTTTAGTGCGTCCTAACATGAACGGCGGCGGGCCGAGGGAGAAGCCTCACTATATGAATTAATTCAAGGTACACGACGTGCTTGTTTGAAATGCGGCACCACAGGTGGAAATTTTCGAAAAGCCGTCTTCTTTTGCCTTTCACTCGAAATTTTAAAATTCAGAATGGCCACGACCGACGAGATTCGCACGAAATACAAAAAAAGATTCCCTTTCTAGTATGATGATGGTGAATGAACATATTAGCTTCTTCTTCAATTAACAAGGCATCAATCGCTAGAGTTGATGATTGACTTGGCTGGACCATGAGACTAATTTTGCAGTATTTGCATAAAGTCTTGGGTACTGAAATCTTGAAAGTATGGTTCACATTGCACGTGTCCTAATACTATTGTTTCATAACCCTGAATGATTCGTTTATCAGCCGATATTTTTTAAGTACGATCTCATCAAGCTCTTCATCAAGATCTTCTCAGGCTAGCGATATTGCAGACGGATGATTTGATTATTTTTTTTTCAACTGAATTGATTTGATATAGAATGATGTTTTGTAAATAAGCAAAAATATTGGTTTTTGATCAAGTATCTTATTTTAAGCGAATGACATATTGCAGGCGAAGTGATTGTTGGCACGATAAATAATGCACAATTCTTTTCAATTTGCAAATTATTTAGACAGAAGATGCAACCTTCTTGACGTTTAGTCCAATTCACCAATTGTTTCAATTACGAAAAACGGATTCTGTTTATTAGCGGCCATCATTGTCGTGTCACATTGACATCGGGTTAAGAGGAAGTTGTCTCTGAGATCAAAATTTATCTTAAAGTTTCAGTTCCTGGCACAATTCAACTGGTGAATATTGTAGATAAATCTCATAACTTTTGCCTAATGAGATACTTTTTGGCGGGAATTCGGCTTCATCCTTGAGGTTTTCCTCCATTTTTGTGAAAGCGACCCATTCGCGACAATGAATGCAGACCGTGTTGGTCAATTACCTGGGCACGAACATCTGCTTTACTAGCAAAACAAGACGTGTGTTGAATTGTATTGCCGAATCCAATTCAAACTAACTCGGGCGATTCATATCAGTGTATTCAATCGAATATCTACCAGTGTTAGAACGGACACGAGTAAATGAATGCAGTTAACTGCAAAACAAAAAGTTTAGATAAGAGGTTAAAGAGAGGAGAAATAATTAATTCTAAAGTGAAGGAAAATGTGTAAGAATAATTAAGAAAAAAAAAACAAACAAACTGGGTGTGTTAGTTTACAGGTGTTTTCATTTCTCCTCGCACCACTCGTTCTCTCTGCGCACTTGCTCCTCCTCGCTGGGAGTGAAGTCGTTCTTGATGTTGAACGTCTTCCGGATCTCCTCGGGGGTCTTTCCCTTAATCATATTGGCTACAGTCTTGCAGGTAACGTCCAAAAGTCCTTTAATATCAAGGTAGTTGGCGGCAAGGATCAGCTCGAATAGCGTGCCTTGGTCCACTTTGAGGAAGTCCGCGTCCCAGGACGAGATGTCATCCGTGCGCTTCTCCTTATTGTCGTCGTCTTCCGGCGGGGGAGGGTCGTCCTTGTGATTTGTGGCCCACTGAATGACTTTCTTGAGGATAGCGGCGTTGACGTTCGGTAGCGGGACCACTTCCTCTTCGTCTTCATCCATACCTAGAAAGCCAGAATAACGGACGGGTTATCACGTCTCTGCTCCTGTAAGAATGTTTACACGTCTTACCCAAGTCCTCCAACATAGTCTTGATCGTGACCGAACACTTGGCGATCTCGACGTCCACATCAAAGATCTCGCCGTCAGAACTCTGCAGTTTGATGTTAGGCATGGTTCCTATACAAAACATCACCAAAAACCATTACTTGTACGGAAGAGGACGTCTGCACGCGCAACTATGGACCATATTTGAGTTGCTCGGAATCGTACGTTTACAAACGCAACGATGTCATTACATTAAGCTCTCCGTGAAACATTCAGTAACTTGAATTGCATTAACAGCTACGAAATTAGAACTATATTAACACAACACTGAAAATAAACCTCCTAGTTAAACACGCTCAAAGGGTCAACTCGAAGAGTCACAATACATGGCACATCTTCAAGACTTCAACAACAGCAGAGCGCCACTGTCTTCGGTCAAGGCTAAATTTACGCAGCCCTTGCAAACTTATACTCGACGGTGCAAAAACTGCAATTCATGAGCTTAAGTTTTAATTTACTTACAAATGATTATAAATGAAAGGAATGAGACGGCAAAGTTTATGGCGGCGACCAGCGAACAACAGCGCTAACGTGAAGCAACGAGGTATGCGGCACGCCACCTAGCGGCAAAGTTACGAACTAGTTCCTCTTTTGTATGACCAATAATTGAATCAGTACGAATTTATACGGTGCCATCGCGATTCAGTATCAGTAAGTACTTATTAGACCTAATCTGAGGGTATAGTGTGATTATCATTATACTATATTAATAATGCCTGCCATAATGTAAAGTATGTCAATAATGGAATTAACGTTACATTATACTAATATTGATTCTAGATATGGTATTTTTAGATTGTCATAAACGCGGGCTGCTTTCCTTATAAATCGAGTTCGTTACAGTATCGGTAATCAACAGCTAAGGTTTATTTGTGTGAATATTACTACAGGTTTAATTTGAATTATTTGATCAAGTTAATATTTGTTTTAATAATTTAATTCACCTAAGACATAATTGTAATTTTGCAGGTTCCTGTGAAAATATCAAATGCAAGTACTGATTAATAGCAATATGTTTTCAAGTTTAATTTTAGCATTAAACCCACGGATACGTGTAAATGAAAATAGTACTCAATAAAAAATTAATATAGTATTGAAATTGAAGTTCGGCCTGCCAGTTATAAACGATTTTATTACAATATCGATAATCAATAACTAAGCAGCAGAACCGAACGTATTTTCTTAGACATTACTACAATGTAGGTGAAAGAGGAAAAATGTATATCATATTAATAATTTAACAAACGATCAGTAATTTAGTTTATTTACTTAATTTGGCGGTTTTCTTCTAAACTCAAGTGAAATTACGAGTTTTAATAGATAGTTATACGATGTTTAATTGGAATATTAGACCCATTTGGATTATTATACCTTGATTGTAGTAATCAGTGTAATAATCTACACTTATATAGCAATTTAACTTATGTATTACTTACGTTTGGCCGGCTACTTATAAATCGATTTGATTGCGCTATCGATAATCACAATAACTAGTCTACAGAACCGCATTTTATTTGTTTAAGCATTAGTAAAGTACAATTATGAACGTTAATTTAAAATTCATTAAATGATTCGATAAACTTAGTGAATGTATCTGGGCAGTATACTAGTAAATTCAGCGACTGCATACAGATAGATAGATAGATAGATAGATAGATAGATAGATAGATAGATAGATAAATAGATAGATAGATAGATAGATAGATAGATAGATAGATAGATAGATAGACAGACAGATAGATAGATAGATAGATAGATAGATAGACAGGTAGATGGACATTACACATATCTATCATGTACATATGCTCAAACACACATCATATACCATCATATGCTACTGAGATACTTTCATATACATCCTCTATGCATGCGGATTAAAGTGAGTCACCGCTGATGACGTCTGTTGGAGTACCAACACAAACCAAGTGTAGGTGAATTCTCATTACGTCCGTCTGATTGCCTGCCTGGTGGAGTAGCCCGTGCGAATAATCCAAAAACAATAGCTGGTGTTTTCTTCTGCCCAACACTCCCTCACTGGACTGGTGAGAGAATCGGTTTCTACCTGAAAATACGTATCTAAGTAACCCGTTTCATTATAGCAGCGCATGACGTAAATGGGATTTCTGATGGTCTAAAGATAACTGACCATATTTGCAGTACGTTTCAGTTAAAGTTAACGACGAACTAAAGGAGATGAAGCGACTATAGCTTAGAAAAATTTTACAATTAACATAAAACACGTCCATCATTATATCAATCTATCCGTATCTATCTATCTATCTATCTACCTACACCTATCTATCAGTCTATCTATCTATCTATCCATCTATCTATCGGTCTACTTATCTATCCATCAGTCTACACTATCTATCTATCTATCCATCTATCTATCGGTCTGCTTATCTATCCATCAGTCTACACTATCTATCTATCTATCTATCTAACTATCTATCTATCTATCTATCTATCCATCTATCCATCTATCCGTCTATCCATCTAATTGTCCACGTATCTACCTATCTATCCACTTACCTTCCTATCTTATACTTATTCATATATCTATCTATCAATCCGTCTGTCTATCTATCTGTCTTTCTGTTATCTATCTAACTATGTTTCTCTCTACCTACCTACTTATCTATCTACCTGCCTACCTATTCCTTTACCTGTCTATCTATTATTACGACACAGCAATGAACAAATTTGCTGTTAAATTACGTAGAACAATAAATATGATTGCATGCTGAGCAATGTGCTTATTACACACACTGCTAGTTTGGTTACCTTGTTCAGTTTTAATCTTTCAGGACTTATGGTTATACAAGGAAAACTGAATCATCTATATAGACACCCATAATAAGCTGACTTGCATTTCATTGAAATGTTTTTCTTCCGCTGGCTTTGCAAGTTTGAAAATTCTTGATTAACTCAATTGCTATTTTTTTTAATACTCCGTGTGCAAGTCGCTTTACGCACACACTGTCGAGGACACCCTTTGTCCGCCTGGAGTATAAAAGGAAGAGGAGCGATGTCCACGTTATTCATTTCATTGTCCACAGTGCTACCTGTACAATCTCCGTCACCTCAACGTTAGTTTTCTTTCAAGAGAAAAGGTAATGTAATCTATCTACATCTTTTGATCTGTCTAGCTATCCATGTATCTACCTATCTACCTACCTACCTACCTACCTGTCAACAGATCTATCAACCCATCCATCCATCTAACCGTCGATCTATTTGTCCACATATCCATCCATCTATCCATCCATCTCTTTGTTACAGCTACAAGCGATATAAAGGCTACCGAAGTTTCATTCATAACATTTACCTCTATGGCATTTGTGCCATATATAGCAGCGCACGACGTTTAAGTAGAGCGGAGCAATTAGTTATAAAAGCTATAGTTAATACCACGCAACTCGGATTGATTGACAGTTATGACGTAGGGAGGTATTTGGTCGTAAGGTTGGCTGACGCAATGGTCTTTACCGGTTGAATCACGCACCTTTTAATTTAATGAACACTTACCGAAAAGGTAGTTTCTATAAAAAGACTCTAGGATTGTTATCACGCAAACATAGTTTTATGAAAGTCTGCAGGTTCTTACATATCTCTATGCTTCGTCAGTCTGTAACTCCCTCCTTGGTCTAGTTACGTCATGGAAACTAACTATATTGATACTAAAATAAAAAGCATATTAATAGGTTTAATACTGATTCTATGATGAATTAGTCTGGAGTTGAAATAAATCCTATAGTTGCTAATTACATTACGTTTACGGTTAGTAACCTTCATATATAATTAAATTGATGAATTAATCAATCTATCTATCTACCTACCTACCTACTTACCTACTTATGTATCAATCTATCTATCTATCTATCTATCTGTCTATCTATCTATCTATCTATCTATCTATCTATCTATCTATCTATCTATGTATATCTGTCTGTCTGTCTGTCTGTCTGTCTGTCTGTCCGTCTGTCCGTCTGTCCGTCTGTCCGTCTGTCTGTCTATCTGTCTTTCAATATCTGTCAGTCTATCTATCTGTCTATCTATCCTATATATCTATCTATCTATCTATCTACCTACCTGCCTATCTACTTAACCCATGAGAAGTTTACCGAAGAAAAAGTCAAATTCATATAAAGTTAAATTGTAACATGATAATGTTGATCATATTTATTATTAGATGTTTCTCGCCCGTACGTGTCTCCTGCTTGCCAGCCTCTGCGGAGTGTTGCAGATTTTCGCGGAATCGGCCCCCTGTTTCATCACCAATTGTCCTCCGGGCGGGAAACGATCCTCAGCTTCGCTCAGTTTTCACCAGAGGCATCAGAAAACCCCTTTGCTGACTAGCGACAGTCATCATAAAGTATATCATACTAATTAACATTTATTTAACTCATTTAATTTAAAATCCTAAATAATCGCCAGGAAAAATATTGATGAAAACAACGCTAACAATACTACAAACTATGGTCAGTTACAAGCAAAATGCACACAACAGGAAAACTGGCTCGTCTTTAATAGGGAATTGATGCTGATTCACATACTTATATTTACAATAGTTAGTTTACTCAACTAAATCAATCCTTGAAATAGGTTATGACCGTGAGAATAGACGGTTTCGTGCATTTTTCGATTTGGATGTGATACTGTAACCTTATCACGTATTGAGTGAGATAGGTAACTTTTCATTCATGTTTTTAACAGTGCAATCGGTGCGGTCCTGACGGCTTGGGAATCTGCGTAGGAGCCCATATTTGCTGTGGATCCACCATAGGATGCTACATCAATACCGAGGAGACTGCCCCTTGTTCGGACAGTTTCAAGTCTTCGTCAGCCTGCTACAGGCAACTCCAGGATGTTGGAAATCATTGCAGCAATGCGGACTGGGAAGGAACTTGCGTTGCACCAAATCTGTGCTGCTCTTTCGGTAAACGATCACCAGTTTACACCCGAAATGCGAAAACTAATTCATGTTACATTCTTTAGATTCCTGCAGGATCGATGGTAACTGCCAGTTAACCAAAAGGGACGAAAGTTTCGCGCTGGGTGAAGTCGAGCTTACTGCAATGGAAATTCCAGTAAACTGAATCTTAAAGAATCAGTTTAACAATGGACCCATGAATCGCTAATTAAAATACAGAAGCAACAAAGATTACGTCTGTAAGTTAAATACAAGAAAAGAAGCATAGATCTTCTTAAATGTAAAATATACAATAAATACACACGAGTATGGAAAATGCAAAATGTGTTATGTTTCATATAAGCCAACGGTTTCGTCTCAGTCGTTTGCACTCGGTCAAAATAAGTCAACTTGCTTGTTGGGACATGCACAGTCTACAACAATAAAAGGGGTTCTTGTTGGGGAAAAGTTAATTGCTTATAACTTTTACACATTCAAAGTTATAGCTACCCTAAAAATGCTGGATGTAGATCTAGGAGTAGTTTATGCATCTATTAAGTTTCGGTAAAATCGGTTTGTTAGTTTAGCCAAGATAAAATCCTAAAACTTAGAACTTTTTTCCCGCCATTCAGGATCTTTTCTATTTTGCACTGGACTGGGCTGTTACTTTCGAGATATATTAGTATTTGTAAGTTGCAGCTCTTGCTAGACCTGCACTGAAGCTATGCAATGGTCAAAATTCTTAAAGGGTTACTATTGTTACAGTTTTACCTGTTTAACAGACAAGTCTCGCATCACGTTCTTCATGGCTTTGCCATTGTTGGTCCTGGGAAACTCTGTGGTGAAGTGCCAATAACGAGGCACTTTAAAGTACGCCATCTTAAAGATGCACAGAAAAGAGATTTAGTTTGACATTAAAACTTAAATGTCAGAATTATACCCTGGCTTTGCAGAATTCCTTTAGATCGTGGTCGTGTCCAAGGTACAGTTCAGTTTAGGTCGGACCCAAGCACAAACCTCTTCACCTAAACGTTGATCGGGGAGACCAATTACCTGCAAAAAAGCAGGACTCAGTACATCTATGTTAAGTCTGGATTTCTGCGATATTGATCAAAACGAAATAAAATGTCTCGGACACCCAGTAAGCTGGTACAGGTAAGTAGTTAGATAGATAGATAGTTAGATAGATAGATAGATAGATAGATAGATAGATGGATAAATGGATAGATAGATAGATAGATAGATAGATAGATAGATAGATAGATAGATAGATAGATAGACTGATAGACAGGTAGACATACAGTTAGACAGGCAGACAGATAGATAGATAGATAAATAGATAGGTAGATAGATGGACAGATACATAGATGGATAGACAGATAGATAGTCAGATAGATAGATAGATCGGTCGATAAGAGACAGGTAGACAGATAGATAAAAATATATATATGATAGATAGGAGGTAGATACGTAAGTAGGTAGATTATTAGACAGCTGTATAGATAGACACATCGATACTTGAGCTTCAGCAACACTCGGATGAGTATGGAGAACATCTTCGATCTTCACAGGGTAAATGTTTTCTCCTCCACGAATGATCATATCTTTGCTTCGGCCGACTATTTTCAGGTACCCATATTCGTCCATGATAGCAATATCTCTGAAATGAAAAGTTGATTAACTTATAATAACGGCAATATAGTAACATAACTGAGATAAAGCGCATGCTAGAACAATTCCGTTACATTGTTACCATATATTATAACATATGCTAAAGATACTAATTACATGTTGATGATTCTTTGTTTACACGAGTTGTTTCATCGAAATTTAGTTTTAGACTGTTACCCAGAACGAAGCCCTCCTGCAGGTGTTATGGCTTCTCTAGTCTTCTCCTTGCCGCCCCAGTACTCGGGGATGATATTGAAAGGTTCATTCACAGGGACTGTCTCGCCGTGTTTATTCACAACTTTTGCCTTTAACAAGAGAAGACAAAAACGCATATTACAAAGTTGTTAAGGCTCCTCAATCAACATTCATCACTAATCACTATTAGGTTATAATAGCCCATTAAAGATCGTTATGATCACGGTTAATTTATGAAAATACTACAAGAGATTGTATTGTATCAATAAACGTAACTTTACACTTTTTAAGTCGATTGGCCGCTAATGTTATAAGATTGCCAAACACGGTTAGCATTCGAATCTCAAATCTACTACGTTTGTCTTATCAGTGAATCTATCTAACTATCTATCTATCCACCCATCTATTTATCTATATATCTACACTGTCTAACCACCTATCTATCTATCCACCCATCTGTATATCTATTCATCTAACTATCCATTCATTCATACCGCAATTAGTCCTGCGCGAACAGCAGCGTACTCTGAGTAACCAAGTACTCGTAGAGATTCGTGGCATAGATTCCCACTCTGTCACCTCGTTCCAGTTTCAGGTGAACTAATCCTCCAGCTACGCGGTCGACCTTAAAACGAGTGAACAAAATAAATACACTCCAGCTTCACATAAACTTTAACAGTGTTTCATCAGTGGCGTGTCGAGGTACTTTCGGGCCCTGGGCGAAACCCATGATTCCTTCGGGCTAAAGACCCACCCTGGAGCCTCTCTGGGCCCCTCAGCTTGCCAAATTGGGCCCTGAACTTGGCGTGGGCCGTGGGCGACTCGCCCCACTCGCCCATATATCCCACGGCACGCTAGTGTGTGTCATCAGAAGTGAAACGAATATTGAAATTAAGGTTTTTAATACATCCTCCAGTAGTTGGGCAAAGCTTTTGCGTATATTCTGATGGCAAAACACGACCGCCTCCCGATCTGCATACTGACAGGCCGACTGCTGCAAAAGCTGTCCCACAGTCAGATTACTGAACGGCACAACCGTGGCACCATGAGCGTAGCTGTACTCGTGTTTGTACTGGATCCTGGCATTGAAAATATTCTTCCTAATCTCAGCTTTATTTCAATATTACCTACAATTTAACCATCTAGGGATAAATATTACTTTACAGATAATAATAAGGAATTTACTTCTGCAACTTGATTTACCTTCTCTGCGACGATGCAAACGGCGATTCAGTTGCAAACATGCGCCTCGGTACGCAGTGCGGCTAAATTCAAAACGACCCAAAACCATTTTCTTCACAAATTTCATTCTTGTTCGTTTTCGTCGCAACTTCCTCTTCTAACTTAGTCGGCTTGTCGAGCCAATAACGGACATGGGCTTTTTGACTTGGTGCATTTTATAAGCCTCGTTTGTTATCAATATTTTGCTGCACAGCACTAACTACCGATAAAACGCGGACACATTTCAAGCAACGTTTCTTCAGACCATAAATATGGACATATAGCGTGAATTTGAATTCTTAAAAGGCGTTTTCCTTACGCACTTTACTGTTTTTCCTAAATACATTCTCGTTTACTCAATTTTTACAAGAATATTTGCACTAATTATTGTTATGGTTGCAAACCCCCGTACTACAGCATACACAAGTCAATCAGATCTTATCTTAGTTAAAACCCAGTAGGCCGCATGAGTATGCATAACATGCAAGTGATAAAACAACACGTGGAAAGCTTGAAAAACAAAGTACAGTAAATACAGTATACCACTTTAGATTTAGAGAAAAAAGGGGTATACAAACACGGCTGATCCGAATAAAAATAACGGTTAAGAAATAACGAAAACCCTAGGTTATATAGTTGCATTCAACTTTTAAAGATTTGATCTTTGGTATTCAGCTGAAACTCTCAAGTTTTTATACTGACCGTAAAAGGTCACCCAGTGCCATTACGCAAGGATATCGTTAGTTAACTTAGGCACCCAGTGCCATTACGCAAGGATATCGTTAGTTAACTTAGGCACCCAGTGCCATTACGCAAGGATATCGTTAGTTAACTTAGGCTGTTATTCAAACTGTATTTAATATTCAGTTGATCTCGTTGAAATGCTGTTGTTTTTCATGGTGAAAAGAATAGTGAGCAGTCGATTCTCTATAATAGTTTATAACCAGAACAGATATTAGGATTTAATATTCACTTTAAAAAATTGAAATAAACAAACAAACACAGAGAAAGTTTTACTGTGGTGATATAATTGAGCGGATAATTAAAGACATCCTTAATTTTTTACAGCGCCATCTATTGGTGTATTCACGTATCTGCTGCCCTTGGCGATTATCAAAACAATGTGCGTCCTGCTCTTATACGTTTGTGGGTGTTTTGCAATCCAAAAGAGTTTTGTAAAAACCTATAATCTCAACTTGCCGCGGGTTTAACCTAATCTATGTAAGCTGTTTACAGGTACGTTTAAAAGCTGATTTTCATTTAAGGAGTAAGTGTTCAACTTCTATTTCGCTACGTCAGAAAAATGTGTACAATGCCATGTTCCCTTCTACCTTGTTTATTTGTTTTGATTTGGTTTTGATATTGCTAGTTGCAAATAAAAATATTTGATCTAGCGATGGTTTTTTGTCTTTAAAAGTTCCCTCGTGCTACCCGCAATGACCGCATCCACTTGAACCATGGAGGATCTTGAGGAACTTCTCTACGTGGCCATAAGTAATAACGAAAGAGAGAAAATTGCACATCTTTTACATCAAGGTAGGAATAGACCATTTCTTAATTACATTCAAACTAATGTAATGTTACTCTGCAGGAGCGGATGTGAATAAAATCTGCCGCTCGGGACTTACGACCTTTGGCCGGGCCGCACAACTAGGAGTTATCGAATTCATCAAGGAAATCATTGCAGCACACACATGCAGCGAAAATCTGCTCCTGGTCAAAATGCGGAACAGCCGCCGGGCGCACTTTGGCGCCTCGCTCATTCGCAAGAAACACGGCACCTCCTCGTCAGAAGACGACGATACCTTTGGAGTCAGGCAAGGCATCGTCAAGTTAAGCTCGGAGAACTTCAATGTCAACACGTGTGACAATTATGGGAGGACAGCGCTTCATTACGCTTCGGAACAGGGACATGCTGAAGTCTTGGATCTCCTTTTAAAAGCTGGTTGCTATGTTAACGCAATGGATTTTGAAGGTAATTTGCAAGACATTTCTATGTAAAGTTTACAAAAATTATCAACAGACTTTGACTAGGAATGACACCTCTGTATCTGGCCGCTGCTCGAGGTCAGCCCGAAGCCGTCCGCTGCCTGATCCGTCACGGAGCCAACGTGAACGTCCGGGCGACCGACAAGTCCACGCCTCTTCATTCCGCGGCTTCAAGAGGACAGTTGGATATCGTCAAACTGCTACTTTTACACGGGTCAAAAGTGGACGCCCTCGACTACTCGGACCGCAGCCCGCTGTACATGGCCGCGCAACGGGGACAGAAAACGGTGGTCGAGATCCTTCTTAACAAAGGGGCAACGGTTCGTACTTTATATCATGGACGTTTATTAAAGCAACTTATAAGATAAATTTTGGTCATGTATTAATCCTGATCCATGTCGAATAAAAGGTTAATCTCGAAGAAATCCACGGCTACACTGCCCTGTGCGAGGCTGTTTGGCAAGACGATTTGGAAATTGCACGGCTGCTGGTCAACAGAGGAGCTCGAGTGACTCAGTCTCACATGCTGCTTCACCGAGCTGTTACACAGGGCAATGTCGAATTAGCGCGACTTTTGTTGCAAGCTCGCTGTGTCCCGAACCTGCGGGATGACCACGGAAACACCCCGTTGCTGGCGGCAGCCCGCCAAGGTCATTTTGGTATGGTCGAGCTACTTCTGCAGCACGGGGCTAACCCGAACTATCCCAACTCGCTTAGCGGCACGGTACCGATACACGAAGCGGCCGGCGGTATGACTGACGATAAAGAACATACCTTTGATCAGATTGTTGAGGCTTTGCAGAAACACGGAGGTAAACTCAACGTCGAGTCATTTACGCCTGGGGAAACGCCGTTACTCCGCGCGGTGGTGAATCAGCATCCCAGTATTGCTGCTGTGCTAATCCGCAGAGGAGCTGATCCAAACTTATCCTCCCTGTACGCCTGTCCCGTTGATATTTTGACTCTGGCACGGCGCCAGGGGTATCACTCTCTAGTCAAGCTTCTAGTTTACGCGGGCTTGGACTTGTCGAGGATCACGCAAATCAACAGCGACTGCGACACCAGTGATACGTTTCATTGGCTCGTGAAAGCAAAAAGTAACCCTTTGTCACTGTCTAGCCTCAGCCGCATCACTTTAAGAACGTACTTGGGGGAGACCGTTACTACTGTTGTAAATAATTCAACGTTACCCGCTTGTATTAAACGTTTCATTTTGTTGCATGACGTGTAAAACTCGCGTTTACAAAAGTACACAGATTTCAGACTGTTGTGAAAAACTTGTTTTTTTTTAAATAAAAATATATTTACGATTCAGTAATACAGATTTAATTAAAACTAATACAACACTTGTTGTTAGAGCTTTGTACATTCAATTTCTTCTTCTGGCTCGAGGTGAATTTTTTTCTTCTTCATAAGATGCTTCTCGATGTCTTCTAAGCTATGTCCTTTCGTCTCGGGAACCCACAGGACAACAAAGATGATACTAGTAAAGCAAACAACCCCGAAGAACCAGAAAGCGCCATAAGCTCCAAGAGTCTCAATCATGTCGGCAAAGGTTTTCGTCACTGCGAAGCTGCATGCCCAGTTGAAGGCGGTAGCCAGCGATGCTGCGGGTCCTCTCACCCGGGCGGGGAACACCTCGCCCATCATGAGCCATGGAATGGGGCCATACCCGACAGAGAATGCGATGATGTAGATCATAAAAGTAACTAACGGCAACCACCCAAGGTGAGATACATCGTACTCATTGTGCTGCAGTAGGAAGAAAGCCCCGAGGGCAGCAAGACTGATACCCATGAAGAGGCCGGAGATGTTGAGCAGAAGCTTGCGTCCCACTTTGTCGATGACCATGTTTGAGCCGAGAGTGGCGAAGAAGTTGGCAAGACCAACTACGATGGATGCAAGGTTGCTGTCCACCGAGCTTTTAGATTTCTCAAAGATCGATACTGTGTAGAAGATGACAGCGTTGACTCCAGACAGCTGCTGGAAGAACATGAGTCCCAACGATACCAGCAGCGGTCGCAGATACTTCATCTTCAGTAGGTCCTTCATGGTAACTTTGTGTTGACAGCTTTCACGGTGGGCCAGTTCAATTTCAAGGAATTCCTCGTCGATGTTCTTTCCCTTGCCACGAAGCCATTGTAACGATTCAACGGCTTCATCATAGCGACCTGTAAAGAAATAAACAGATAGTTTTAGACGACAATGCTACTGGAACGCAACTGCAGCATGGATTTATCAAGTACATAAACAATGTCACATGGCATGGTAACTGAACTACGTAGTGTAGCGTTGCCAGATATATCAAATCAATACCAGAACATAAAGGATATAATAACACTTTGCTTTCTGTTAAAACTCAATTCAACTTGGACCCAATACGGAAAATAATTTACCTTTCGAAATGTACCAGCGAGGGGTTTCTGGTACAAAATACATGAAGATCATAAATGGCACCGGAAGAATAGCTCCTAACGCAGCTAGAACCTTCCAGTCGATGTACCAACCGAGGACGTAGCACATTAGAATACCTAGGATCAATTAATTTGCAAGTTAGAACATTTGGAAAGCTACTAAACAAGCACCGTTTACATACCAGTGTTGCCAATTGTCGTTGGTAGGAGACCGAGACTTCCACGAACTTCGGGTTGAATGGTCTCTCCCAGGTAGATCGGCAGACACAGGGTTGTGAGTCCCACGCAGAATCCCTGGATGCTGCGACCGGCATAAACCATCGGCAAGTTGTAAGCGAAGGTTATCAATAGCCAAGCTGTAGACAAAAAAACGGTTATAAAGAGAGCTATAAGCATGCAAGATTTGTTAGGACGAAATGCACTTACAGATGATGTAGGGCGGTCCAGTCGCCATGATAGTACGTTTGCGTCCAAACCTGTCGATGAGACTTCCGCCGAAGATTCCACCAAAGAGGGCATTGAGAGGCATCAAGCTTCCGATCCACGAGGCCTGTAAACGCACAAACACATCAATTTTTCAGATAATCGCGATCAATATCAATTACAGGCTAGCTGGAAATTCGCCCAAAGTTCTTCGGGCAGTGTGTAAAGCTTGGCATATGAACTGAAGGTAGTACCTGTTGTTCAGTAACCGGAATACTGCTGTTCGGTGATGTCATCGATGCAAGAGCTGGTGACGTGTATCCAGCGGAGTAACCTTCAATCATGGCTGCGATAGCTAGAGCCAAGGCGGCAACCACTTGTGGAAACAGCTTCCCTCTGGCCTTTCGTGAAGAAATGGAGGGTTTTTCCTCTGCTGGCGGTGCTGGCGGTACCGGTACCGCTGGTGGAAGGGGGGTGTCATCTGTTTCGAAAGGTTCTGCAAATTTCGAAATACTTTAAATGATGTTATCTTTAAGACGAAAAGTTTGCAAGGTACCTCTGGTTTCACATTCTTCAGTGAGGGGAACAGTAGAACTACTGTGGTGAAAACCGGGAATGTTTCTCAGGAGATTCGGATCGAAATGGATGTCGAAGGTTCCTTTGTGACCTGGAGTCTCCTCTCGGCGGAAAATTCTGTCCAGATTAACCCAATTACAGTTAACAAAGTCGGGGCTATTAAGCAAGAGTAAATAGTAGGACTTACCTTCTAGGGTCAAGAATCAGCTCGCAGGAGTCATTAAGAATCTTGGTCGAGTCTGTAACGTTGTCAGGGATTATTCTCTGACTCTTCGGTGAATCGGAACCGCACGAGCTGGTCTCGTAAGCGCTATCGATGAAAGAAGGTCTCTCGCAAGCTGAAGACTGGCATTTGGATGCATCTTCCGGAACCACCGGGCGGAATTCGAGAACGGTCATCTTCTTGCGACACTTACCCCGACACAAGTGGCAGTTGACCCTGGCCTGGCGACCCGCTTTTATAGCGGGGGCCGTTTTCTGCACACGATTTTGCCTAAATTTCGCCTCTTGTGGTCTCTCCCTTGCCTTTAGGCTTTGGAACCGGGGATGAAGTACCACTCACAGACTGGTACGGAAAAAATATACATCGAGGGACTCGTTCCTTAAGGGATTTGGAAGAATTCTCTAGCGGATATCGTCCAGTCTTCTCGCAAAAGGTCCTTCTTGTTAATTACTAGAGAGTACTCAGATTCTAAAAAGCCTCTTTACTTGAAATGTAAAGGTCCACATTCGTTGAACCAAAGAACTATTCAGATCAAGTATCAAATGTAGTGTATATTTTATGTTAAATGAATATAAACCTTACTTATTAGCGACAGATTAACTTTGCATTAAGTAGAAACAGCTAGGGACGGAGTCGATGCGTTAAAAGAGAAAGTTTTTGCGCAAATTTTTCGCCGACGTTGAAACTAATTTTGTTAAAAACAAGTAAAAATTTCCGATTTCGAAATTTTTTTTCAAGATATTCTGCAAAATGTAGCTTCCACGAGTACTGCAGATAGAAATTAAGGAGAAATTGGGGGGTCATTGACTTTGACCTATGATCATCCGAGACTGGATTGAACCGGTTTTATCCAGGGTTAATTTTTTATCGATCGTAGTAATGACGCATGGTACTTAAATTCACATCGACGATAAATACAATTGTTATTAAATTAACTACTGATGGGTATTATTTAATGTTTATATGTTCAGAACCATACCAAAGTATGTAGTACAGAAGTGACATTAGTAATAGGTTCATTAGTTAAAGTGTTAAGGTTGGGAATAAGTGAGAAATTTTTTAACGTAATACAAACTTTAATCAACTATACATTAAAACGTAATAGGCTAGCAGAAAGAAATCAGTGAATGACCTGTGACCTCAGAAATCCTTCCTGGCGCTTTGGGCTTGACCCTGGCACAGGCTGGCACCACAAACAAGGTCAAACTGTGCTTGATCTCGATCTGAGTTCTCGGAAAACGGAAATCAGCGTAGGGGTTGGCAACTCTGAAGAAAACACAACTTCTGTATATTCAGGTAGGAAGATTCACTACAAAGATACCAGTATAGTCGAAAATTTGGTAAAGAAGTAAAGTATCGATTACTGTTACACTTATCGGTTGGAAAGTGACATGTAAACGGAAACGAATAAGAGGAGGAGAGACAAGAATCCCGTATTGGCTGAACATCTCATTCCTTCGTGCGTTACTGCGAATTTAGTATCTTCGAGCGTGATGCATTCACGATCCATGCACGGTGTCGTATCTTCGCTGGTCTGCGACAGAGTGACGTAGATTGGCTGACAGTCGGTCGGTCCCCAGCTGCACAAGTTGGAGAACTGCACTTCAAGGGAATCTCCTGTGTTGGTGGACGATACGCAGGATCCCTTGGTGGTATTATCACGTGACGTGCACACAGTAGCCAAGCCGTACGTGAACTGGAACTGCAATACAAAGGAGTTGGTTATAGTGTGAAACTACTGAATGAACTATTTCCAGTATCTGATGTCTATTTGAATAAGATATATTAAAAACTTGGCTTGTCACGCTTTTAATTTGATATTGCGGAAATGCTGAACGACGAGCTTACAACGTCTTAATAACGATTTTGTCATGATAACACCGTTTATAAACGTTGGAGATCTCCTTGGAGGTTAACGAAGTTCTTAAAAATCTGAGGAGTTGTCGTAATTACAACTGCAGACTGGAACTTATTTTAATTGCAAAGTAGTTCAGTTGGGACGAAATTATAAATACATGATAATGTCATGAAGAGCAGTTGGGTTATATGACATTACTTAGTCGTTTAACACATATCTTTTAAGTTTGTAAACTAATTCTAGTTTTCGTCAACAGTTAAACATCAAGTACTCGATATTCCTGGAATACGTGCTTAGCCGGCATTCCAACAGCCGGCCGCATGTGAACTTAAAATGGATTTAAGACAATTTAAGATTCTTTGCCATATTCCTGCGACGCTAAGTCAAGCTTGAAAATACACCGAAGGAATTTTTATAATCCGTTTTCTAATCCAAGAATCTGATTCTCTGGAATTTTGGTCAAGCATTTGAAAATCTAAAAACTAATGGAGACCTTGAGTTTCAAGTTGGAACTGCTGTGGAAATGTTCCGGTCCCAGTCGGAAATACTGCGACGTACGCGGTTTCAGGTATCCCGTGTAAACATAAGAGTTCTCGTAGACGTTTACATCGGCGCATGCGGGATACGAAAGTCTTGCTGGTACTGCAGAAAGATGGACATAATCGTTAACGAGTTAATCATTAATAGCGATTATAGTAGAACTACAGTGCTAGTAACAATTGTAGTACTGGTATTAGTAACAGAAGTATAATAAGCAGAAGTAGCAGTAGCAACAGTATTAGTAGCAAGAGGAGGAGGAGGAGCAGGAGGAGGAGGAGCAGGAGCAGGAGGAGGAGGAGGAGGAGGAGGAAGAGGAGGAGGACGAGGAGGAGGAAGAGGAGGAGGAAGAGGAGGAGGACGAGGAGGAGAAGTAGGAGGAGGAAGAGGAGGAAGAGGAGGAGGAGGAGGAAGAGGAGGAGGAGGAGGAGGTGGAGAAGGAGGAGGAGAAGGAGAAGGAGAAGGAGAAGGAGAAGGAGAAGGAGAAGGAGAAGGAGAAGGAGAAGGAGAAGGAGAAGGAGAAGGAGAAGGAGAAGGAGAAGGAGAAGGAGAAGGAGAAGGAGAAGGAGAAGGAGAAGGAGAAGGAGAAGGAGAAGGAGAAGGAGAAGGAGAAGGAGAAGGAGAAGGAGAAGGAGAAGGAGAAGGAGAAGGAGAAGGAGAAGGAGAAGGAGAAGGAGAAGGAGAAGGAGAAGGAGAAGGAGAAGGAGAAGGAGAAGGAGAAGGAGAAGGAGAAGGAGAAGGAGAAGGAGAAGGAGAAGGAGAAGGAGAAGGAGAAGGAGAAGGAGAAGGAGAAGGAGAAGGAGAAGGAGAAGGAGAAGGAGAAGGAGAAGGAGAAGGAGAAGGAGAAGGAGAAGGAGAAGGAGAAGGAGAAGGAGAAGGAGAAGGAGAAGGAGAAGGAGAAGGAGAAGGAGAAGGAGAAGGAGAAGGAGAAGGAGAAGGAGAAGGAGAAGGAGAAGGAGAAGGAGAAGGAGAAGGAGAAGGAGAAGGAGAAGGAGAAGGAGAAGGAGAAGGAGAAGGAGAAGGAGAAGGAGAAGGAGAAGGAGAAGGAGAAGGAGAAGGAGAAGGAGAAGGAGAAGGAGAAGGAGAAGGAGAAGGAGAAGGAGAAGGAGAAGGAGAAGGAGGAGTAGTGTTGGTGTTAGTAGCAGTAGTACCAACGTTAATTTCAGTGCAATAGGGACGTTATGGTTTAAGATTTATGTACAGTAGTTTAGTAGTAAACTAGCATCTATTAAAACTATGAGGGATAGTAAAAGTAATGCTAACAGAATTGCAATCGTTAGTATTAGTAATAATTCTGGCTTACAAGCTGTTAATCTTTTTGCAATATCCGGGGCAGCATCCGCGTAGGTCGGATACGTCGTCATTCGGATAATGTCCTTCTCGAAGCTTAGAACGAAAGGACGGAATTCCTCGGCGCTAACGAAGGTGGCGAACATAAGACGGACATCTTTAAAGACAGGAAAAACCATAATATTAAAATTGTGTTATTGTTTCATCTCAAACAGCTGCATAGCAATAATGACAATCAAAACTAATTAATATTAAAACCACCTCTAATTACAATAGCATTAATCATAAATATGTCAGTCGTCTGCATTACAAGGTACAATCTATGATGGTAGAGTAGAATTCAAACCTAGTAAGCGAAAATATTTAGTGTTTGGAAGTCATTAGTTGGTAGTAAAACTTGTGAACTGTTTTAACAGCGGAACTAATTCTCCTCACTACCTATTACTAAGTCAGAACGTTACGTAACAGTTGATACAATTAGTGAATTTATGGAAGTTAACTTTAAGTTTATGACATCAAGTTATATGGTAGTATAGGCACGTTCACGTTCATCTTACCAGGAATGTCTCGTCTCATTCTGTCCAACTCTTCGCGCATCTTGTCCTTCTCCGAGGCGCTCGGTGTGTAGCTTCCCACGTAGAAGAGAACGATTCTCGCGTTGGAACCGCTAGTGTAGTTTTGGCGCTCGTTGGTTCGTTCTTCCAGGATCCTTACGCGCATGGCCGTCATCACTTCGGACAACCGGCGCTCGCTGTACCCTGTGAATGAGACAGTTTCAATGGTATTAAGAAAATCTCGTTAATGCGGTGTGGTATTGATATACGTATAGTTTAAACTAGTGTCAGTGGTATGTGGTAAAGAACTTTGTTACAGCATCAAAAAAGTGTTCTTAATGTATGGATGTTATACAGTGCATATAACAATATGTGATGATGAGTAGAAATTTACATATTTAAATTATCGTTTAGTAAGGAAAAGTTGTTTACTGATATCAGCATTGTGAATAGAGCAAGCTAGTTCAGCCTTGTTCTGCGTAGCATTGAGCGCGATGAACGGGTTGCCATTGCGGCTGGAGACGACTTCCATGCGACTCCCAGCAGGACGGATATCCAGCTGAAGAGCCAGTGCCCTGGTTTTTCATATAACCGAAGGTTATATCGTATATACATATACATATATCGGTTAACAATGTTAAAGCTCCTTTGAGTTGAATTGCGTAACATTATATTGCATTGCTATTTATAGACAGATAGTTACGCTGCTAGTTCCTTCTGTTTACGAATGTCCGTGTCATCGTTGTACTGATCCAAGACGAAAGTAACGTCTACTAAACCGGCCGAAACAGCTTCCGTCGGAGCGGCTACCTCTCCAGAACATTCTTCGAAATCTTGGCGAACTTCTCCAGAATTTCCTGAAGGTTTACCAACATTTTAGACACTATCTTCCTTAGAATTCAGCACCGTGATGAGTAGTACCCAAGTAGCTGGTCATAGCGTCAATAGTAGAATTGATAAAGATTCCAACGGCATCTGCGGGCCTCACACTGGCGCTAAGGCTCGGTGTTCCAGGCAGTCCTTTAGCGTACAGAACCAGAGCAGCGTTCAAAGCCTGCGACATTACAGTTAGGTTATATGATGATCATCAGTACTATCAGATGCAATCAGTACTAGATGCAAAAGACGAAGCAGAGCAAAGTTACCTGTTCCTTGAGCATAGCAGGATCGACTTTGGTCCTATCCTTGAAATTGTTAAGGCGGTTACAAGCCCTGTACTGACGATCTCCGTAAATTCCATCTGACGAATAATACATTTCCAGGATGGTCGACAGTTTCAAATAGTCGCGGTTCCAGGATCGGATACTTCTGGCCAGGAGCAATCCTTTTTTAGAAGACCGGTTCGTAAGTTTATCGCATGACTTGTGATTGTTTAAATACATGTTTAGCTGAAATATAGATAGACATACCATCAATTCCACCATAGATTTCCGCATTAGTTAGCAAAGAAGGATCGTTGTTCAAGAGGTAGTACTCTCGGGAGCAGGTTGTGCTGTTCCACGAGCCCCGAGGTCCGATCAACGAGGAGGCGTAGCGGGAACCGCGGAGTAGAGCCGACTGAGCAATCTCGCCTAGAACCATGTAAGAAACCGTAATTACTTGAAACAGATTGACGTATAATAAGGGTTAACTACTAGCACTGACCCACTGAACTGAATACTGAACATATCTTAATTTTAAAGCAGTAAAGGCTTATGAAGTTTGACTACATAAAAGACTGTGGTTTTACCATAAACTCAAGTGCAATACAACCAACTTAATTAAAGTTATGGTTATACCTGCACACTTAGTGGTAATAATGCAGTTTATGATTTGCTTACCTGCAAGAGTAACAGCCCAGGTACTCTCCACCGTACGGCTGAGTGAACTCTCGGATACGGCAAAAGCAGGATCGCGAATCAAGTTTTTCAGCTGTTCAAAGCAAATTCGGGTTCATTATAATAGCTTCAGTAGTAGCCAGCATAAGTATATAATGAACTCACACGTAGAAAGTTAAATTTGATATGGTTATAGATATAAATCGATAGTAAGAGATGTTTACCTGGATTGTTTCTGGTTTGAGCCCTGCTGCAATGCCCGAAAGGACGCTTCCTGCTGCAACTGTCCCCCACTTGGTGGAAACTACTCCCATTTCTATGGGGCGGCTACTGCGAGGTGGCTGGTACACTTGCCTTCGTTTCCTTTGAACATAATTTACCCAGAAATTACCATTGGCGGCCATTTGCACACGACAATAGTGGTTGTAAACAAAAGCGAACTGCAAATTACCTTCCAGTAGTAACGCTTTCTTCATAGTTCAGGCTCCAATCAGCTTGTCTTTTCTTCCTCAGCTCTTCAGACCGGACAGTTGTATTGACCGAGTATGAAAGCATCCAGTGTAACGAACACTATATCCCGAAGAAAGCAATATATAGGAATTTTTTCATAAACAAATAGCTTGATAGTATTTCCACTCACCTTTTCTTCATCAGTTAGTGCATTGTCGGGGAAGTCTCCTTGAAAACCAGGGATCACCGACCAGATCATGTGGTACTTCTCGTTCTCCACCAGCGTTCTCTCAACGGGGAGAACACCGGCAGCGGGATTCTGAGCGTCGCTAACACCATCGTAGCGAAACCTATTCAGGAATGGTATTAATGTTAATAACGACGTATAACACCATTTAACTAATTATTTAATCTAATCTATCCGTTATTTGCCTCCGATGGTGTTATCTGTTCCCCCGTTTACCTTCGTAGAAGAGTCCCGGCCATCTTCCCCGATGTCCACAACGAAGTGTCGGGATGCAGTTCGACTTTACGGATCAGTGCAATCAAGTTGTCCATTGAAAGGGCCAGTCGATTGAATCTATTGCTGATGGTCCGGTTTTCATAGCATGCAATGAGTTTGTCGGGAATCCTGGTCGGGAACTCCTCTTGCCCGTTGCAGCCATTTGTCAAAATCCACACTACTCATAGACATTGACAATTGCGTATAAGTAGAAGCAAGTTATTGCAAGAAGAATATGATTGACTTACCAGTAATACACAATAGACTTAAGTGGAACCGCATTTTTCTTTCAAGTTTTTGAATTTTCCCCTCCTTATGCAAGTGGGCGTTGTCTTCCGAAAACCAACCAATAGTTTAGTTCCGTCAAGTTGAAATTAATGCCGTGTTGCTGTCTGTTAACCGCAAGTGATTTTCGCACTTACAAAAGTGAATTTCGGACCAATTTGTTCAATTACGTGTTACACGGGCACAAGCGAAATTGTCGGTGCTTCAGCGCGCACTGATAATTTTCCAATGTGCTTGGACTGTTAGTGACCTTTGACGGTTATTTACTCATACCGTTCGCGATAAGGTTGCGCGCTGTTTGCCTCTCTAGATAGCAGACATTTTCGGTGTTTGAGTGGGTGGCAGGCTGGAGAGATAAGCAAGATTACTCAGGTGTGGGTGCGCTAGTATAGCTGCACAAACTCGTATAAGAACCTATGGGATTCAGATTAGTATTCATAGCATCGAACTAACGTATGTACAGAATGATACGATCAACAATGCAAGACTAGTACTTTTGCTTATGTGTAGTTCGTGATAATCTAGCCTTATATTATAGGCTTGTTTCATTTCGTATTGAAGAATTCATGGTGCGTAGTACAGTTATCAGTGAAAACGAACAACCAATAGAAAAGTTCAATATTCTTTAGACTTGTTTACAATGTTTTAAGCGATTAATTTTTTTATCAGAAAGTCGGTATGATGGTAGATAATGGGCAACTTGAGCTGTGCTTCGAGATACGAAAACACATACCTCCACGCCATCTAGTGCTAGCTACGCAAACTATTTTATAGCTTGCTGTTTACGACAGCTTACTTTTTAATCAATCCAACTTGATTGTGATACGTTTCATGGCTCATCTTAATTAAAATTAAATGATGTTTCGAATCAAGAGTTATATTAGATAAGAAAAAGCAAAAGCAGGAAGTGACATGGCAGAACGATTAGCCATCTATTGAGACGAGTATCAACGATGTGTTCGTGAAGATATGCCATCTCTGTTGCTGGTCGAGTTCTCACACAACAGATATGGATTTCTTCATTTCAAATTGATAGAAAATGACGCAATCGTAAAATTTAACATCTTTAAGACTGGTTCGTTAACTGGAATACATAAGCGTTATGTAAGATAATACTTCATGCACGTATAGTAGATGATGAGTATACATGAATTTTAAATCTAAATTAACCTAAATGATTATATAAATTAAGATAGTTAGTCTTAATCCATTTCTTAAAACGGCTTGATGGTTTGTTGCTTGTATCTTTAAAGTGGTTCTTATACATCAATGAAAATTAACTTTAACTGTCGTCTTACATACTAGAATCTAACTGCCATTTCTTGGACATGTTGAGCTGACAGTTTTCCTGATACTGAATGTCAAAGTTTGAAGGAAGCATAGTTAGCATATAGTCTTTATGATAGTTTTTAGATATTATAGCGGGAGATTTGTGCATGTAGAAATGATGAGGTGTCGCCCTGGTTTAGATTAAATTCCCTAATCGAGGCTGCAGGGGATTTTCGTCGAGAGAATTTAAAGTTGGGCGAGTGTGTGTGTTGCCCTCGGGGTGTGTTGAAAAGAGGGCGAAATTAATTTGCCAGTCTCAAGGGGCAATAGTTATCACCGCATGTGGCCAGCCTCATTACAAAAACCTCAAAGTACGCGCTTCTCGTATTTGCCGCACCGTCTTTAGGCTTCACTTTGTCTTTCTCATTACTTTGCCCGCAAAACCTCGAAATGCCACCGCAAGAACCTCACCGAAGACACACGTCCAACTTCCTTCTAGAATTACCTTCGGCAGCACTTTATAGCCGATTTTTTCAAACATCAAGCTGTGCAGGATTACCTAGGGATCAGGTATATGGTGAATAGTCAACAGTATCCATATGCATAATAACGTATATGCGCAAACCAAGGAACACGTATTATGGTGTGTTGAATATATGAAAGAATAGCCTTTGGGACAAGTCAGAGTTCCCACAGGCGACGTTTGTATAGCCGCAGGGCAAAACAGAAGCTAGAACTTCTGTTTATTGATTATGTTGTTAGTATATTGACTGTATAATTTAGAGTTCGGCTTTACTTGAGTTATGGTCGTATCTGTCTATCTGTCTATCTGTCTATCTGTCTATCTGTCTATCTGTCTATCTGTCTATCTGTCTATCTGTCTATCTGTCTATCTGTCTATCTATCTATCCATCTATCTATCTATCTATCTATCTATCTATCTATCTATCTATCTATCTATCCATCTATCCATCTATCCATCTATCCATCTATCCATCTATCCATCTATCCATCTATCCATCTACCCATTCTATCCATCTATCCATCTATCCATTCTATCCATCTACCCGTTCTATCTATCTATCCATCTATCCAGCTATCCATCTTTCCATCTGTCCATCTGTCCATCTGTCCATCTGTCCATCTATCCATCTATCCATCTATCTCTATCCCTATCTCTATCTCTAACTCTAACTCTTTATATATATATATTCTCTCTATCTATCCATCATCTATCTATCTATCTCTATCTCTATTTTTATCTCTTTATATACCTATCTCTATCTATCTCTATCTAACTGTCCAAATAATTAATAATGTATCAAACAGCTAAATAATCGACACCAATCCACACAAACAGTTATCCGGCAATTCTATTTCCATGTCCACCCATACAAGTTGCGTTTCAAACATTCTCGTTGTTCCATACAGTTAAAGCTGTTGGACGTATTATAAGAGTTTAAACTTAAGTTCCAGTTTCATTTTTTAAAAATTATTTTAAGAAAGAGAGAGATTTTAAAAAAGCGTGAGAGGTGAAGGTGAAACGGGCCATTGAAAACATTTGAGGCAAGCCAGGAGCCGTGAATTAGTTTGTCGGCATCATTTGGAGTGTACGACGGTAGCTTAATTTATTTCCTCCTTAATTTATCTTGCCTCTGCGGCCTTCTTTTCTTTGATGAACAACGCTGACTCAGAATTTTTTTTCTTTCTTACCTTTCAACCAGTCTCTATCTCTCTACCTCTCTCTCTATTTTCCCTTTTTCCTCGATATTCCTCCGTCTCTTCAAGTTCCATCCGAGGGGTTCGCAAGTCCCACGGAAATGTGTTCGATTCTCGGGATTATCAAGAATTTCAAAAAATTTTAAAAAGAATTTTCTGATGGGATCTTCTGGGATTTTCAAGGATTTTGTCTCTGATTTTTTACGAGATTTTTGGCTGAAGTATTCGAGTATTTCCAGACTTGCGAACCCCTCGGTTCCATCCAGCCGGTCCGTGGATGGACATCTGCGACTCTGGGCCGCGGGCGCCGTCCTCTTCTTGTGGATTCCCCCCTGCGCGCCATTTTCGAAACCCACCGAGACGACCCATTCGCCAACTTATTGAGTCATTCTCTTCAATTGGAATGATTATTACCTCTAGGTGACTGTTTGATAAAAAGATATGATGATCTATTCTCGGTTTATAGTATCGTACAAGTCTGTAGAATAATTAAAAAGGGTTCTTGCTGGGGAAATAGTTGATCGCTCATGGCACCCAGGTTTTCAAAGATATAATAGCCAAAAAAATGCGGAATGTAGAACCGGTATTTCTTTATGTACTAGTAAAGTTTCGTTTGAATCGCTTTGATAGTTTCGCCAAAATAAAATATGTAAACCAGGAGGAAAACTATCTTAGTGAGAAATGGCAATGTCGCCTTTTTTAACGATTTCTATATTCTTTGTAATACTGAATAACTTTTAGTGGTTTGGACATTTGAATATTTGGATAGTTGCCGGGTAAGTAGACTACCCATTAAAAAGCCACTTGATACAATTATTAAATTGCTTGAGTTGTTTTGAATGGCGGGGAATTATGGCAATATGCAACTTTCAGGATTTTATTCTGGCAAAACAATCAAACTAATTTCAACAAAATTGTGGTAGTACATTAAGTAGTATTAGGTCGACATCCAGTATTTTTTGGGTTATTATATCTTTGTAAACACGGGAGCAATAAGCAATCAACTTTTACCCAGCAAGAACCCGTTTTCTATAAGTGTATTTAAAACTTAGAAAGTGAATTGTGCTTAACTTGTTTAAACTTGTTATTATATATTGGTGTTGTACATCCCATCTTCAAGTAACAAACAAACAAGGGTTTATCTTTTGTTGTGGTTAAGGTTTGACTGGAAGGGTTCCTTAACCGGGAGATTGAACTTTGAAATGATTACTGAAATGATTACTTCTTGTCGAGGTGAATACTCGGATCGTCTGTATTTGCTCCTCTTGCCTTTCCTCTTTTTGTTAATTAAAGAAACTCTGCGGGTGTTTTTGATTTGATTGCATTCTCTTCACCAACGGTTGCATTCCACGTCACTCAGTGTAGCGTAATCTGGTAGCTGGCTGTTTTTTACCCCCGCGTCCCAGTACGTTCAAAACTCTTCCTTTGCTGGTATTGTATTTTATCCTCGTTTTTTGTTACTGTCCCTTTGAACGGTAGAAAAAGAAAACTAGTTTTTTGTCCTTTTTGTGAACGACGCATTTCAGCGCGGATTGCGATCCCGTTGTCTCCCTTTGATACGCAATGAAACAGCTACTTGATGTCGCCCCGAGCGTGAAACTGAAACTCCCAAAAAATATAGTTATAAAACAAATGGTCTCTTAAACAGTCTCTGCAACCTTTAAACCTTTTTTTTTAGATTGACGACTATAGCGAGATACTTGTAATATAATTAAAAACATAAGTGTGATGTAAATGTATAGAGACATTTATGTATAAAGTCAGTAGAGATTAGGGTGTAATATCGAATTTCAGATTGTAGTTGAATTTGATAACCTTTAGTTCGATATCAGTGATGAAGTCTTGGCTAACCTCTACTATGTTCGCATAGCCGCCCTCTATAAACTACAGGTTTGGTATACCCTGGGGATATCTTAAGCTCCGCCCCTGAGAGTTTTTTGAACCAATCATCACGGCCTTGGTTCTACTGCCGCTCCCGCCCCAAATATCGAATTGTAGTATTCTGGTTACTTATTCAGGTATTCTTCTATTCTAGTAATCTCGTAAATGTTCTAGCATTTTAGTGTTTGTCATAACTGTGATAAAGGAGGCTGGATGTTCCTAAGCCCCGCCTCTAAGAGTTTTTTAAACCAGCTGTAATTGGACTTGGCGTTCTATACTCCCGGTCTGCCGCTCCCGTCCCAGATATCGAACTAGGTTTACCAGTCAGTATTCTAGTAAACTGTTCACTCTATTATCTGATATTCTAATATACCATAGTATTCTAGTATTTCGGTACTTGTCGAAACTGTGCTAAAGGAGGCTGGATATTCTAAGCCCAGCCTCTGAGAGTTTTTAAAATCACTTATTATAAATGGACTTTGTTCTATACTGCCGTTCTACCGTTCCCGCTGTAGGTTTAACATTCTAGTACTGTGGTACTAGTACTTTAGTACTTGTGTTAACTATTCTGAAGGAGGAGGTCCGGAGAGGCTGCCTGCTGTTGTGGCAGCAGACCCAGTAAGAGAGAGAGAGAGAGGCTACATGAGACTCCCCGTCGACGAATGTTGCTCCGTTTTAGACCGGACTCTTTATTCCCATGCAAGAGGCGGCACGGAGGGACTCAAAACAAAGGCTTCATTTAAGGGATACCCCCCAAAAACTGGTCCCGTAATCACAACGATAGGGGGTCAGCTATATCTCGCTCAAGTCGTGCGCACTGCAACTGCAGGAGCTATATACCCTCCTTTTTTCTTAGTGTAGGTTTGATCACATCCCTCCTCCGCTGTGCTACAACTTTCTGAAGGTCAGAAGGGACTCCAGTTGAAATGAGTTGGTCAAATCTCTTACTGTTTGCAACCAACAGATGTCAGCAGTGTCGTCAATGGATTTGGCCCATCGTCGTTCATGTGTTGAACGGAATTTTGGTGTTTAATATTGTGGCTTGAAACATGAATGTTCGTGCAAGAAACTGCAGTTATTTGGTTTATAGGATCCGTTGTCGTATCGTCCGCCATGTTGTTACCCATTTGTAACACACGTATAGTTGGGGGACCAAGCTGTAGTTTTACACTATAAAATTACTTCTAGATTTGATGAAATTTTAATCAATTCATAATATGTTCCCACTGAGCAGTAATGAATGAATAACGAGCTGTTCGCCATATGCCTTGTGATATACTGACTCACCAAAATTAAGTACACATACTATACCGGGAAGTACATTACCCACTAACAGGGAATTGTTAATGCCTGCTAGCGGAGCACCAAATAAGTTTGTTTATCCGTGTAATTCGACAAGTTTAAGCAGGGGCGTAAATTGGGGGGGGGGGGGTGCAGTGNTGTGCTCTTACTCAAGTGCAAGAGTGCAAGTCAGTCAAAAGCTGGCTCCTGACTTGTTCATTAGAGTCGACACTGCGAATTCAGTTTGTAACTTTTTGTGAGTTTGAGTTGAGTTGACAGCCGATACGAAGCCGATGGAAGGTGTAGAATGTCTGCTAAGCGGCAGCGGTGTTAAGCGAATTTTTTAGTAATGTCGCTGCAACCATGTCGCTGTGATTTTGCTTCATGTGTTTGAATTTATCCGGTACTTGTGAAATAAATGTTAGGAATCTATTTTTTTACTCTGTTTAATATGACAAGCATACTTAGGCAACATAGCCTCAGGGTTCTCGAAAAATTTCGTTGTTTGCACACATTGCAAAAAATTTGAAATTACGCCCCTGAGTTTAAGACAGAACTCCTTATTTTATTGCAGCATATGACAACTCAGCGTCCGCCATCTTGTTACCTGAGGGGCTGAATTTAAGGTCGATGAAGAATATATAATCCAAAACAGTAATTATCGATCAGTTAGATATTCAATCACGTTCGTTAGTTTCTATAAACTTTGCATATGGAAGGACCTTTTAACTAGCATACGGCGCTACGATTTGCTGATCTTGAAGCTAGTTAGAAAAATTTCTCCCTAGGTGGCAGTGATGTCACTCGGCCATCTTGTTACCTTTTAAGCAAGACTAGGGGGAGATGGAGAAAGGCCTATTTAAAGGCCTAACTAATGCGTATGATTAATCAATGATTCAACAGGGTTTTGTTTTTTTTCAGCCTTGCGGCGGGCGACCCTGGAAAATGAAGCCCCCGAGAGTTGCACACATTTCTCACCGAGAGAGTTAGACTTTTCGTCGCTGGGGGAAGCGCATGAGAACCAGGGGTCCCCCCCCCCTTCCCGACTGGACGCTCAAAAACCCCCATAGGGTCGGTCTGTGGAGCTGGAACCTCACCGATGCGTAATTGCATTGGACCCCCTCAAATTGAAAATTGGCTCTTTTAATTGTTGGCTGTGAGTTAACTTTTGGGCAGGATTAGTTTCGCGCGGGGACCCAACTTTTTCAAAATATTTTTTCAACTCAGGGCCGCGCCGGTCCTTTCTCCCCCTTACCCTACACTTCCACTGGCCAGTTCTTTGATGACACTTGCAAAAGCCATTAGATATTTTAGGCGTTGGTCGCCTCCCTTTTGGACCCCCTGCGATCATTATGGCTCTATGTTGGGGCCATAAGAACCAAGGTGGTCTGTGCAAGTCGTGTCCCTGACTTGGCTACCTTCAGCAGTCGGTCGTTTTTCATCTTTTTTAATATTTTTAGATAAAAAGGAAAATTAAAAAGGAATGATAAGATAAAAAGACAGAGAGAGGGAGAGAGAGAGAGAGAGAAATCAGGCCTTCTTCCACTGCCGTGCAATCAGGCCGCAGGTGATTCTAATCCGAGAACCCCAACTTGGTTTTTTGATGGCAGTTCAAAAATATAGAATATTTAAAGGTCGAGTTATATGTGAATGTATAATTGAGCTGTACTTTTAAAGATACTTAAAGTTTTAATTTGATATTAAAATATATGATGTAATTGTATCAGCTTTCAGTGTTTAGTTTCTTTCGAACATGCTAATACATATTATACATGTATGATATGAAAATATTGATAAGATTTAATTGTAATTTTGGAACATTCTTGACGAACTATTAATGACCATTAGTATGACGTCATAAAATACTGTCCAGCTATCACGTAATCATGAAATGTAAATATTAAGTAGAGTACTTAATAATCGGTGCCAAGATAAACCTATGAGTTATTAATAACAATCAAGGATCAAGATAAACTGAAGTAAAGTTGCTTAAACTACCAAGATCGCCTAGATCGCAGAAGCATATATGTTGGGTTGTTTTGGCCAGGGGCACACGTGCGTGCCCTTCGGTATACGAGTTGGCTCTCTCAGTGGCCAGAATTAAATTAATTAGGCGAATTAAAGTGTATGGAGCAAAGTTAGCGACGCTACAGGCCACGTGTAACACATCACAACGTACTTGTTTCAAGTACACACAAGTTATACTCTCATATCTCGGTTTACTTGGTCAATTCTGCCCGCCCGAGGCGTTAATCAATAGACAGCTGAGGTTCTCTTCAGCGGTATCACAAGTCCAGATTTTGAGATCATCTTTCATTTCTCTAATGATAATTCCAATCTTATTAGCAATAGATGGATAGATAGATGGACAGGTAGACAGGTATTTAGTTTGATAGGCAAATAGGTAGACAGAGAGATATAGATAGATCGATCGATAGATATACAGGTAGATAGATAGATAGATAGATAGTTAGATACATAGAAAGATATGTAGATAGCTAAATAGGTAGTTAGATAGATCGATAGATAGAGATTTAGATATATGGATAGCTCGGTAGATAGCTTGATAGGTAGGTAGTCAGACAGTTATATAGATCGATAGATAGATATATAAATGTATATAGATAGCTCGATAGTTAGATACATAGAAAGTTAGATAGACAGTTAGATAGATCGATAGATAGATATTTAAATATATATATATAAGCAGCTCGATAGTTAGATACATAGAAATATAGGTAGATAGATAGACCTACAGGTAGAACGATAGATAGATACATAGAAAGTTAGACAGACAGTTAGATAGATCGATAGATAGATATTTAAATATATATATAGCTAGCTCGATAGTCAGATACATAGAAAGATGGGTAGATACTTAAATAGGTAGATAGTTAGATAGATAGATCGATAAACAGATAGTAGATAATTATAGACAGGCTATATAACAAGCTAGGTAAATAAATCGATAGACAGATAGATTTTGACCACTTATATTGTTTTAACAGTCCAGTTGAAATCAAAGTTGGTATTCCTCTAATTTTATCACTTTATTATTGAATTATATAATGTCGAGCTTATTTTCATACACGGTTCTGAATTATGAACTTGTGAGATGTCGACCAACCTTCAGTGAAATTTTATCAAGATCTGGACAATACCATCATGATATTATCATGTGTTTCAAAGACATTAAAGTTATTAGGGCGGTTATAGCAGGTGTAACTTCATTAGATGCTTGAAGAATGAATCCGTCTTAAATATCTCGGAGCTTAATGAACAAAAGAGAGGAAATTAGTGGGTCCATCTCATCAATGGAGAAGATTCTTGACGATAATTGTAGGTCCATTTGTAATCATGCCATAAGGAACGCATTTGATACATTAGAAATAGTGAAGAATAAATAGAATGAAAAAGAGTCTCGGCGCGGGAGCCACTATACTTTAAAGAGATGCCAAATTCAATAGGACACAATCAACAAGGATGCAATGTCAGTGACACATTTATCACAGGTGATTCTACTCGGTGTGTCTCACACTTATCTGCCCGCTTTCTTGTGTCCGCCCTAAAAGTCAAACGTCTTCGTCAATGGACGTGGCTCGACTAACGTCGACTCAATTACGGATCCAATTGAAGCTTTTGGGCTCCAGACAATTTATGTGATTATTTCCATAAAGAACTCTCGTAATGACTTTTCGTGGTTGAAGGTTCCTCCAGTTCTTTTTCTCCGTATCCCATATGCAGCAGCAGCAAAACTAATTAGGGTATGCCAGGGACTTGTTAATTATCATCCAGTGTACCTTGCATTCATAGAGTAATATTCGTACATAGTGTAATATATAATGTATGTATTCCTTACGTTTCCCTTCCTGTATCGTCCCATTTGAAGTACACATGTGTAACATATACGATATATGTATGGTACGTTGTATATATTCATTCATTTGCACCTTTTAGCTTAATTATAGTTCCCTTACAAGGAGTAGTTTAGATTGATAGTTTAACTACTAGTTGCAATAGGGTAATAGAGTGATACGCATGGACTATAGTTTAAATGCTATAAACTGTAAGTATTTAGAAGGTAATAAAACTGCAGTTAACTCAAAGTTTAATTAAGGTAAAAAGTGTCTACTGACTAGTTTCATATTAGTTTATACTACAACTTATATATGCTATTACAATATTGACATAGAGCGTACTATATGTAGATATCTGTACTATTAGCTCTATAGATTACACCATATATAGTATTTTATACTTGATACTAGTAAACTTTAATCAGTGTTATGATAGATCCACCTCAAAATGTGCAAGTGTCTTGGGTCTTACTAACATCTATAGTATTTCATACTTGATAGTTGATACTAGTAAACCTTAAACAGTGTCATGAAATGTATAGGTTTATATCGTTTAGTCCTGTACCGTATACTTCTTAGTAAACTTCGAAGTTTGCAAGCGTCTTGCTGAGTGTAAACCTTGACTATAAACTCTATCTGTTACTAATACCTATCATATTGTATACACGAAACTAGTAAAGCTTAACAATGTTTAAAGCTATAGATTTACCTGTAAGTTTGGTATGGCTATCCATACCGTCCTTTAAAGTAGACTTCAAAGTTTGCATCAAGCGGTGTTGTTGGGTGTAACACCCTGGCTGTTGTTTTGAAAGAGCAAAGAGAGAAAAAAATGCTCCCATATAGAGTAGTGGCGAGCCCCTAGATGTGGCACTTGTGCCCAGTATGAGGTCGGCAGACATCACGCTAAGCTAATAAGGGCACGGAGCAGCTTTAATGCTGCGCCCGAGTGCGCCAAAAGCTCGCCGGTCGCTCGTTAAACGCAATCGGCCGCACCGATACTCCGACGTCCCGGCGCCTCTGCCGTATGTACTCCCGCGCCCTCTAGTACAGTTCCATAATTCTCTCTCCTTCATTTATTAAACTTCAATTCAACTTATTATCATTCAGTAGCCTGTACATATTAAGTAGAAGTAGAACTAAGTGTGAATCATTGAAATTTTCAGGTTATGTGATTAATTTAAAAGTACGATTATCGCGTTAGTTCTTCCTGTTATCCAGCAGAACCTGTTAAAGATACAAGCATAAAACTCGGATGAATTTATCTATCTCAACTATGTAGCTATTTGTAATTTAACTTGATATTGCAATTGTTGCAGGTGGAAGTGACTAGCAATCTCAATACACACGTGTTATAGATCATTACATGTAAAAGTTAAGTATGTTTACAGTTGTTGATGTTTCCATGACAATTAGCTGTGTACTGAAAACATTCCAGGTTTGCTGCGAACTCGGACTTTTATATGCAAGTTATTTACTCACAATATGACTATACATTAGTGAACTGAACTCTAGTACCTCTTTCCTATTAGCCCTGTAGTTAAGGATATACAGGTTATTCGTAACTGTCAACTTACCGAATGAAGTTGACATGTTTGTATAGGTTCAAATAAATTTCTAAAACATTGTAAGAATTATAAACTTCCCAATGTAATAAAACGTCTTGCAATAATGGTCCACAGGTTAAGAACTCAAACTGGGATACACACCAGTACGTCAGCAATCAAACATGTGTGTTGTATTCCACCCTTAGATATAAGCCCTTACATTCGATATAGCCAAACTTGAAATATTTGATTCCTTCAAAAAAGAAATTCGCACACAAGAATAACCCCTATTTACTACAAACAATTACAATAATTAAAATGATAACAATAATAATATATAAGAGTGATAGTTGGAATAACACATGTCAGATATCATAAACATTCCGGTAAAAAAATATTTCCTCTGTACCTTCATAACCAGTAACAACAATAACTAATCGTAATAGCAACAATATCATATTATGTAATAATAACAGTTTGAACATATATTTAAAAGGACGGAATATTTCAATGGTACTAAAATTCCCATACAAAAGTAACTCGTCTTCACATTCTCTCTACTCTTTAGTAATTTAGTTGGGGATGTTCTTTTTTTTAAAATGAGACAATTCTAATTGCAACAGAACGGCTGAGGGTATAGAATTAGATGAAGAACGATTACATAGAACGAGACTGTTTGTCATAAATACGTACGTATAGGGACTATACCCTCCACAACGCACCGGGGAAGCGCGAAGAAAAACAAAAGACGATCGTCGGGAAAGGCGTCAGCTGCTGCGGGTGAATCTCACCACCCCCTTGTCCTCTCCCTATACACGCAACAATATCGTTTCTCACCCCCTACCCTTTTGCGCTAACACACGCGTACGACGGGGTGTTTTGCTGCTGGAAATTAACAACCCCCCTCGTTTCCCGTGATTATCCAATCCCAAATCCCACCCCCATCCCACCCCAACCACCAGTTTACCCTATTTAGGGCGATTATTTATTACCCACAACAAAATCGGTAATCGTTTAATTGACCCTCCCTAATAACTTAGGATAGGAGTTAACTATAACGAAGTAAAATCATGGATAATTGAGTCATACCTTAAATGGAATTTCTGAGATCTCCTGGAATTTTCCTAAATGTAGAGATACATAACTGAGGGGTGTAAAACGGGGGGAGGGAAAATTCGAAACAGGGTTTTGGTCTGTATAATCAATCTTGAAGGAAATAAGGGGGGTGGGGGTAGAGGACGTGGATTATTTACTTTAAGGCGGACACCCTATAGCCGAGTCCAATATTACCGAGAAAATCTTAATAATTTGAACGAAAAAAGATAATATATGCAATTGTGAATGACCGAGAAACAGATATGATCTCTTATTTTTAAGAACTTTACTAGAGATCACTGGTAATATTCAAAAATTGTGATAAGAATGAGGTATCTTCAGATAATATGTTATTAATCAGAATACGATATTTCAAGTACAATGTCAGAAGAGATGATCTATTATTATAGTTTCGTAGATTACTAGTAGGAAACGCAACACAGTTGCTCTTGGTATCACTTCAAATTGATATTCACGTAGAAAAACCGGGCGAGAATTTATAGAGTTTCAGTCCATATCAACACAGTCTTAAGATCATTAGAAAGGGCACAAAATAAGAAAAGGTTATTGGTGAACATCTCTCAAAATATGCACCGTATAGCTGTGAGAGAGATCACCAGTGTAGAACAACTAAACACTGCTAAGATACCAAATTGTCAACAACTTTGAGTCATTAGTTTCGCCATAGTGAAATGTCAAAAGTGGAAGTAGCATTGTACGATATGCTCTATATAGTTTCAGTCCATATCGATACATATAAATATCATGTCTTGGGTTCACAAACCCTGTGTTAATTATTCTTGCAAGATGTGTATAATGGAGAGACTTTGCATGCTGGATAACACGGGGGGAGAGGTCAGACCACTGGACTTTTGAATGTCTTATGAAGGAAGCCTTTTCGATTGGGTTTGATGCTTTTGTGTTGGGGAAGAATCGACGAACACACCGAGTCAACCACTCGCATATGCTGCAATCCGACTTTGATACACAGGAGCTTTCTAAGCATGTGTGTGTGCACTTGTGCTACGTTTTTGTGGAAACGTGTATGAATTTTCTAGCGCATCGACTGGCGTTCTTCCGCATGTATTTTCAATTGGAGAAGCATTGTTGTGATAGCCCCGAGTAGCTGCCGTGTGTGTGTGTGCGACTAGTGCTGTTTGTGGGGACATGTCAGCAATCGCCCTTTTGTTCTGGGGCATTTCGTTGTCGACCCAGAGTCCCATTCACGGCGTGTCTGGTATAACTCTTTCTGTGCAGCTCGTTCATCTTTCGAAAAAAGCACAGCCATGACTCCAAAACGCTAGACTGTAACAAACTATCTTTCAGAAGTATATTGTAATTCTTATGGGAGAATCTAGTTAAAAATGAACCTGAGTATACAGTCTGATGGAGTAATCAGCAAGGGTTCTTAATGGGGAAAAGTTGATTGCTTATAACATCCAAGTTTTCAAAGATAGAACAGCCAAAAAAATACTGAACATAGGCCTGGTAGTACTTCATACAGTAGTAAAGTTTCATTCAAATCAGGTGGTTAGTTTGGTCACAATAAAATCCTAAAGTTAAAGAGATCCATCATATTTCCTAAACCATTTTCTATGACTTGGTAATGTATTTACAATTATAGGAATTTGGTTTGCAGTGCCTTAGTTTAACCTCCATTTTTTTTCTACTTTCGAAAAGTTGTATATAGTACAGTTCAATCTGAGATGGGAAGAATTCCCCAAAGAGGGTGGACTAGACGCGTTTGTTGGAAACGGATAATTTCAGGTTGGGTGCCAATGTCGAGTCCGCGCAGGGGCCTGTGTTTAAGTGTGCCAATGGTTCTTGTTTCGGTCAAGTCGTTTCCAATCACTACACATGTTAGCGGTGTTGTCGGCATTATGCAAATAAGCCGTGCCAGAGAGGAAGACGGGAAAGGATAGAGAAAAAGGTAGAAAAAAAGAAGACTGCACACTGGCATAGGGGCGGGGGTGAATAATTATAGCTGACCGACGTCCACTCGGTTTCCACTTTACCTCCCTTTCTCAAATAGCCGCATTCCACACTGCTCAGAAAATTCTATCTTTTAATTTCTATAATTGGTGTTATTAGTGGGAATCTCGTCGTCCGTGCGTATCTTGCCAAATGCTTGGTTATTGTAGTTCCGGTAAAATCAGCTGGTTAATTTTAAATGGTTAGATGTACGCGGTTGAATGGGGTGGGTAGGTAGGTATAGCTAAATGGAAAGATAGATAGATGGATAAGCTACCTCGATATATAAGAGATAGATAGATAGACAGAAAGACGGACAGATAGTTAGACGGATACATATACAGTTAGATACATAGGTAGATGGGTAGATAGATAGATAAGTTTAAGACAGATAAATTTTAGATAGATAGATAGATAGACAGATAGACAAGATAGACAGATAGACAGATAGACAGATAGACAGAGACAGATAGACAGACAGATAGATAGATATAGAGGTAGATATATAGATAGAGATAGAGAGGTAGGTAATTAGATAGATAGATAGATAGATGGACAGATAGATAGATAGGTAGATAAGTAGATAGGTAGATAAGTAGATAGGTAGATAGGTAGATAGGTAGATAGGTAGACAGACGGATATATAGACAGATAGACAGATAGATAGACAGATAGGTATATAGATAGATAGATAGACAGACAGACAGACAGACAGGCAAGACAGACAGGCAGATAGATAGATAGACAGATAGATAGATAGGTAGCTAGAT
>JAIQCU010000311.1:0-60306 GCA_022114935.1 Leptestheria dahalacensis | reverse complement strand
GGTCAAGCCAGTTAAAGGTTGGTCAGGAACAGGCCAGGAAAATTTTAAGGTCGGCCAAGTTTTCGTAAGGGTTCAAGTGTGTGAAGTTTATATTCATTTTGTTGTCGCCAGTGATGGTTTTTCGGCAAAACTTACAACAAAAGAAAGCATTTTTCCAGCGCATTCCAACTGTCTAGGTAAAGTGGGGTTAAAAACGTCTTTTTTTTCAACAAGAAGCTTAAGAAACCGGAGCTCCATAAGAGCCTATGCTTGAGTTGTCTGCACCAATCAGGTGCGCCCAGTCCGGTAAGCCTAATTACCCTGTCGTGGCGGCTAAATTTCTGTTAAAACTGTTTTCTCCTTGATCGCGGCCTGTGGCCGGAATACACTACACTATATATATATATATATATGTATGGATTACGAGTAATTCGTAAATAGATATTTGAAAATAGAAAAACGTTGACAGTCGTACGACTTCTGCCGAATGTCGGGGTTCTAAAAGTTTCTTTTTTATTTCATAGATGGCGCTATTTAAATTTATTATTTAAATGGCGCCAAACCACTATCAATACTTATTTACTATTCAATATTCAAGATATTATTACGATTCAAGATTTCATACTGTAACCGATTAGGATTGTGCTTGCTCTGGTTATGATTACTTACAACAGCTTATGATTACTTGTATCAAATAGGATCCTGTGTCCGTTACTTAACCTATGATTACGTTAACTTGTATGTTTATCGATTACATTTACTCTTAACCGATTATGCAACACCAGTTTCACTGAATTTTAAGTAGAATCTTCCATTTCAAGTGCCACAGAACCGTCAAGTAAAAATACTGCTGTTATCCGTAAATTCAGGTTTTAGATCAAGAATTCAGTTTTCAGGAGCACGTGGACATGTGGGTTCGAAGCCGCCGCTTGAGCCGAAATAACCAGCTACGCGTCAATCAAATGTCTTTGGCGGTTTGCTTTTAATGGCGTTTAGTGTTTTCGGTGGTTTTCATGGAAAAGACGAGGTCAGTTTTCATCAACTGACTTTGTCAGCCCGAACTTATCGCCAACTCATAACTGAAACGTAACTGACGGGTTGTTATTTGTACACATACTATTATCCCGTGTCTTTTTCATTGGCTGTTCCATATACTGAACGATAAACTCAAAATACTAATATCCAGTAACGCATTACAATTGCGTCAATGCAGATAAATTTGCACTTATTTATAAAATACTCTTAAGTAAACTTAATAAATAATGATTATCTATAACGGAAAAAAAATTCCAAATTGGGTTTAGAAATTAAAAAAAAACGGCGGGAATTGTGGCGGTCAGACCCTAGGGGTTTGACATGTACATCGAATTGTTTCCCACCAAAAAGAGCAAAATCTAAGAAAAGCACAGAGCGATCTTTAGGGTTAAGTCATTATCGTACTGACGTTCATCGTGGGAGCATCTCTGACTTGACATTCCCACGTTCAACAAGCCATGGAATCCCTCAATCCCGATCTCCAGGCGGCCTTGACGGACCTTTCACTTGCTACTGGTTACTCCATCGTTCAGGTTAGTGATGTCTGATGTCAGCGACTCGAGTCGAGTCGACGGTTTTGGTCTTCAGGTCGAGTCGACTTCAAAGTTGACGCCAAAGTTGACTCCAAAGTTGACTCCAAAGGTCGACTCCAAAGGTCTACTCTGAAGTCAATTTTAAACTCGACTCCAAAGTCAACTCCAAAGTCGACTTGAGTCGAGTCGCTTGACATCTATAAGTTCAGGTCAAAGGTCAGCGCAAGTTCGGCGGTCCTCCGCCGGGTTGGGAAGGTCCTCCGCCGGTGCGTGGATCGGAAATCTTCGTCGCCAGGATTCCGCACCACTTGAACGAGATCCACTTGGTACCGGTGTTCCAGCAGGTCGGTCGCATCTACGAGCTGCGACTCATGATGAACTTCAGCGGATTTAACCGCGGCTACGCGTTCGTCTGCTACTCGAATCCAGCGGAAGCGAAACGAGCCATAGCCCAGCTGAATCTGTTGGAAATCTTGCCCGGCAAAAAGATCGCCGTCACGATTTCCGTCGACAACTGCCGTCTGTTTGTAGGCGGAATTCCCAAGGATATTCCGCTGGAGCAGATCCGTGAAGCGCTGCAGCAGATCAGCCCAGGAATCGTTAGTGTGACGGCCTACCCTAATCCCATGGAAGGGAGGATGAACCGCGGTTACGCGTTCTTGGAGTTTCAAACTCATCAAGCTGCGGTTACTGCTCGGTAAGTTCCCCATTTGTATCCTGATTTCTTTTAATTCAGTATAAAGTATAGCTAATACTACTTAATTTCCTGAGTTAACTTATTTAGCTTAATAAATTTAACCTTATTTAAGTTTTATGTCTTGACAGACGCCAGTTAATGCCGATTAGACCAATTTTGTGGGGATCCAAACTGATTGTCGATTGGGCCGATCCTGAAAGTGTGGTCGATGATGAACAACTGATGTCGGTAATATTAACTGAACTTTGAGTGCAATTTATCGTATTAATTCACATAAGATTTTGATCATTATTTTAATTATATTTAAATGCTTTGGCATTTTTGTTTTTAATTACTGATTAGACAATCCGTTTAATTACATTTGAATTATACTTTCAATTTGATAATTTTAGTTGTAAGTTAATTTATTTTTAAATAATTAATTATTGTATTTATAATTTGCAAAATGTAAAATATTCGAATTGTAATATTTTTGGCGCCGAATTGCGCACAAATCCTAAAAGTCGACGACCCTGCACGTGAGAAACCTGACCCCCCGCACGAGTGACACGGAACTCCGGCGGATGTTTTCGACTGTGGGTCAGACATCCAGCTGCTTCGTCACCAAGATCCGCGACTTCGCCTTTGTCTATTTCGCTGATCGAGCATCCGCTCAGAGAGGACTCGCTTTACACGGTTCTTTTATTTTCTACTTTCCAATTCGCCGACTCAACTGAGACTTCAATTGTATCATGAATTAACTTAATTCAATGTAGATGTAATTTAATTATGCATAATAATAACAATGCTAATTTAACTAGTCAATTCAGCTAGCTGTTATCCAATAATTAAAATATTCCAATAATTATATAATTCAAATGTATTAACGAATTAATTAAATCTAAATTTAACTATAATTAGCTTAATACGCAAGAGTCAAGTCAGTTTGTGGTTTGAATAACAGTCAAATCTTAATGTTTAATATTTCAAGTTATATGCCACCTTGAAACGGTTACTAATTTTTAATTAATGTAACCAAGTAAAGTCTCACCTAAATTTAATTTAATCTGATATATTTTCAGTAATAGTTTAGGTTTTTTTAAATTTGTAATCTACAAACTAGCTGACAACTAAGTTGTATTACAAACTATTGGATAACAGTTTATCCTAATGTTTAATTTAATAAAGTTCAATCAAGTTTCAATCCAAGTTTCGCTACTATAAACTAGCTGATAATTAAGGTGCATTAATCATTCTTACACTAAGTGTAATTAGCTAAAATTAATCCAACTTAAATCGATATGATATACGTCCAAGAACAATGATAAGTAAATTTTCAATATATTTAATAATAAANAGGCAGTTACTTGCAATTCATAACTAGTTTAACTAAGATGTTGTAAAGAAAAATTGATACCACAAGTAGGATCAGCAGAATGTCCTTAAAAAATCCTGCAGGAACCAAGCTGTACGGTACCACCATCGAAGTCCAATGGGCCCGTCCCGGCATCGCCAAGAAACCTGAGGAGATTCCAGGATTTTCTCCAGGATCTACGGGTATCCCGTCCAGCTGCGCATCACCCGTCTACTCGCCGGTTAACTCGGGCGCTCCTACCGTTTATCATTCCGGCGAGCTTCGGTAACTTCACTGAGGAATTACAACAGTCGAATAATTTTAATTGAACTGAAACATGCGGCTTTACGGTAATCGATAAAATTTTAACATTGTTTGCATTATAAATAACTACATTTAGGATAACACATTTTATGTTCTTTTAAAACGGATTGCTAAATATCAAATTATCTTAATTAACATTCTGCTTTTATGACTCCGGGATTAATCAGCGACTTTCCTCCGCCAAACATCCAGGTATGAAGTTTAATTAATTTCCTTTATTAAATTAAACGTACTATAACATTTACTAGTCAATTAAGAAAGCCAACTGATCTCGATTGCAGCATTTGACGCAGCTGAGAGACGCGTGCGCCGCTTTAGGTCTCGGAGTCCCCACGGTCGTGATTTTCGCTATTGGCTGCAGCGGCAATATGAACGAGCTGCGCTACGGCGCTCAAGCAAGTCAAACCTTTTAATTGTTCATCTTTACAAATACGATTTAGTTAAAGTTAAAGACATTATTAGCTAAGTTTTTGTATATACATGCACATTGCCTTTAAGTTGCATGGTAAGTGAGCTGGGTCCAACGCCCCCGTGGCCTAACGGATAAGGCATCGGCCTCCTAAGCCGGGGATTGCGGGTTCGAGTCCCGCCGGGGGTACTTTCTTGCATCGGTCGTTTTTACTGTTTTTTTGTCCACTTAATGATTTTATCATTAATTCGCTAAATTCATGATTTCAAGGAACTTAAATTAAATTATGTACATTATTTGTAATGTTCACATCTTAAAACTGTGTTTCAAATTGGTTGCACAAGCGAATAAAACTGTCTTTTCTTATTGGTTTTAATGTATAGCTGATTAATCAATTTAGTTTTAAATTTACTGTTTTGACAATTACTGCGCTGATTGCTTTGCTTCTCAGAAATTGACATTAAATTTAAAAATATTTCAGCTTAATCCTCAAGCATTTTTTAAATTAATTTCCATATTAACATTTAACCTTGACACCAACTCCAATTTTTGGACTTTAACGTAAAACTGTGATTGAATGCAGGTTAGTATTCCCAACGCCCGTGCCCCGTTCGACAGCTTCATGTGTCCCACCCTGAGCAGCACCGTGCAGGAGGCGCAGGCCTGCTCATCCCGCTACATTTCCCGTTTGCTGGACAATTACCCCCGCAACGGAAACATCCTGATGCCACACTACTAAAAGCCAACCCAACCCATTTCCCCCCCCAAATTCCCGCTTGTTTAACAACTAAATTTCAGTCACCCCTGTAATCGAGAAGCGCGTTTTCTTATCTTTAATCGAAAATAATTAATTCTTCATCGTGTGCTTTGCAACTGAATCTCAATCAGCAAAAAAAGGCTCCGATCAATTGTACACAGCTACTTTTGTATTTTCTAAATAAACTTGCCCGTTATCCAGTAAAGTGACCTTAAAGCCGGAATAATAACTTAAATCTAAATCACATTAAACTTATGTAAAAGAAACAAACAATCCAATCCATGAGAACGGGAGCACCAGCCGAACCTAAAGAAACGCTCGTATTGTCCTTTTCCAGATATTCTACGTTCACTGAACTACGAAATGATAAAATACGGGAAATTAACTCGAAAAGGTTTAAATAAAACCAAGGGGGGGGGGGGCAGAAAGACTAGAGACAAATTCAAATATAAATTAAACAAGCAACTTTCCAGTGTGAGTAGCTACGAGGACGTGGGAGATGTAAAGAAGGGGGTTAACAATGATGATTTAATTTCCATCTACCAGACGTGCGTTTCCCGAATTTCACTGATGATTAAACTGGCCCTTTGCAGTGCCTATGATTAATTCAAAAAAACAAAAAATGAATTAAAATGACTTTGCGTATAATAGAAAAATACAATAACCATCAAATGAATATTAATATTCATATATACAAGTAAACAGCAAAAGACATTCGTACTTATATAATAACAACTGCAGAGAATTTACAGTATTTAGATTACCTTGTATGGTTTGGGTAATTAAATAAACACCTCATCTTGATAATAAAATCGACTGATAAATAAATGCATAAATATTAAGTATACGAAGTTTAACATATTAAAAATTATGACAAGATAGAAATTACGTTCATATAACTTGAGACGATTTTCTATAGTACATTATTATTCATTTAAATTTACTTTATTATTTTGATTTTTTTATTATTATTACTATTATTCAATTCTAAAATGGTTATTGTGTCAACAGTTAATATTACGTAAATATTATGCTATTCTTATTTTATTATATGTATATTATTTGTTATTATTATTAGAATAAACAATACATTGTTATAAAGATTATTTCTATTTTGATACTACTAATTACAAACTAATCACAATGTTGGAAAGGATATAGATACCCTAAGCATGTCAGCTGCTTCCTTGCGGCGCTGCGCAATGTGCTGCGACTCGGCCAACAGAGTGTCGATCTCCTCCTGCCGGTACAGGTGCGTCACCAGCTCCGACTGCACTGTATCCTTGACGTGGTTCACCAGGAAGTGCATCACCGCCTTTGGCACCGTGTCCTGGATCGACTTGCGCACGATGTAGAAGTACGACTTGATCAGACGTTCTGAAAAAGTATGAATTTAAAACAATTAATTAAATCCAATTAATAAGATACACTAATTAATTCTGAACAATAATTAGCACCTTTAGACACCGATTGAAGCTTCTGAAAGGAAATCGGTTCACTCAGACACACTATTATTCAATTAACTGAACAATATTAAGGCTATTATTACGTACAGATTAAAAGGTAAATGTGTTCAAAAACAGTATTTGTTTAATTATAATTAGATATTTTTATCGTTATTATTTTATTAAGCAAATGCTTATTTAAATTACTATCAGTTAATTATATAAAGGTTACTACGTCAGCAGATAATATAACGTATTTATTATTCTTATAGACAGAATATATTATTATACACATCGTAATCACAGTATTGATAAAAAAGTTTATTGTTTAAAAAACGATACTATTATGTGAAGTAAAATTACCAATAACTTCACAATCTCTCTGCTCGCGCTCGCTCAGCTTCCTTCCGGGCTGCTGCATAACCTCCGGCAGCAGGTTGACCGGTTTCTGCGGACTCAAAACGCCCTGGGCTGCGGTCGCCGCCTGGTGGGTCGGCGTCCCGGACGGCGTGGTCTCAGTGGGCGTGTCCGAATTCTCGCCCCGCCCACTGGGGAGGAGATTGCTGAGCCACGAGACGGACCCCTGGTCCACAACGGCCGAGATCCTCTGCGACCGGTTGTCCTTGACGTTGGAATCGCCGTTGAGGATCACCGGGGGGTTGGAGGTGACGATGGTGTTGCGCTTGGTGACCTTGCTCAGCGCCATCTTGCTGGCATCCTCGATGTGGGCGTGCATCAGGGAGGTGACCAGCGCAGCCTCCTTGTGGAAGTCCGGGTGCTTGGTGTTGATGTAGGCCAACTCGATCGATACCAGATTCTCCACCTAATTTAAAAAATGGTCGAGTTCAACTTTCAATTAATTCAATTAACTCAACTTCATTTAATTAACACATAAATCATGAGCCGTTCTTCCACATTGAAACTAGATCGTCCTATAATTGTGAATTGATTTAAGAAAAAAATTGAAGGCGTGATATTGGCATGACATTGGATTTTGTTAGCATTAAACTACGATCCTATTGTAGCCGTTATCTAACTTTGTCCATGACCATTAATTAAATTATACTGTAATACAGGTAAAATAAAATTTTCCCAGAATTGGCATTTACATTTATGTCATTTTTCGAATTCACCTTCAATAGTTGTACTTATTCTTTATTCGTAAGTCTACTGACAGCTCATTGAATTGAATATATCCATAATACAATGTACAATCACGCTGCTTTTGGAAAAGGGAATACCATGACATTGGCAGTGGGAAGCCTGCGCCTTAGCAAGCTGGTCACCACATCGACAATCTTCTCGTGCAGCTTGGGGAACCGCAGCATCTCCTGCTGGACCTCGGTGCCGCAGTGCTGGATGATGCGCTGCATCTCTTCGTGCACCAGTTCGACACAGCGCAGCGACGGCTCCTCCAGACGACGAATCTGCCTCTTCACTAGCAGTTCAAACGAAACCTTGAGGAGGCAAAACCAGTTGATAATTGATTAATGCATTATTGGAAACAGTATTACAAATGTTTTTGATATTCTGAAATAATTAAAACGGTTAATTTCACCTCTGGCACGAAAAGGGCGGGGCGTGGACCCGTGGCGTTCCGAATGGCCGTCAGGATATCAAGTGTGGTCAAGCCTGTCAGCGGATGGATCGAGTCCAGGGCCCTTCCAAATGTCTCATGGAAAATGTAGCAAATTCGGGCGCCACCGCATCTAAATACAATAAATAACTAAATAACTAGGAAATTAATACATAATTAAAGATAGTCATATATAATAATAAAAATAATTAATAAACTAGCAATATTATTTTTAATTCGTAATTACAATTCAGTAGTTTCAATATTGCGGGCCGTGCCGTCGATCGTCGCGCAATACGACGAGGCGAACTTGGTGATAATCTGCAGCAGAGTCTGACTCTTGTCGGCCACCTCTTCTCCGTACGAGTGCAAAAGGCTCTGGAACTGCGAGACCATGACATTGACGCGCGTTTTCAGTTCTGGCAGGCAGTCGCGGATGTGATGCATCAGCAGGCGGTTCAGTGTCTTGGCCAGGTACGGGGTTCCATTACGGTTGGCCAACGTTGGGTATTTGCGCTGGAGGAACGTGGCTTCGTCTCTGAGGGCATCTTCGATAGACTGAAATGATTCACTCATGTTAAAGAGTTATGTTCCAGTCATTAGATTCAAATTACAATACCTTATTGTTTAAGATATCCTGCTGTGAACGATTAACTACACCGATGATTCCCAGCTTGACGGGGATCACTCGCCCGCAGAGAACGTCGATCGCATCAGTACCTTGGGAATAAACCCACCATTGAATTAACTAATAAATATTCAATTTTAAATTGTACTTTGTACCTGCATCCATCAAATCTAGCTTTGTGACGACGGCTAGCGTTCTGCGTCCGTCTGGGTCTGCTTCTCGTGCGAGTTTCAAAGCTTCCGAGGTGGCGAGATCTGTATTGGCGGCTGTGACGGCTAGAATCAAACTATTGGGGTTTGCGATGAATCGGAGCAGCAGTTCGTAAATCTGTTGTTCAATATCCTCAGGCTGGTCGCCGACGGGTACCTTGGTGATGCCGGGAAGATCGACGAGTGTTAAATTGACCACATGGCATGAAAATATCTTCAAGTGAATGGCATCAGGACTGATCCCCTTATTCGAGCCCGCCACGCGTTCTGTCTCCCGCTCAATTTCTTCTCGAACTTCGGTAAACTCAGTAAAGATTCTGTTTTTGATGTGAAGGAACTCGGCCCATTCTTCCAGATGAAGCGTTTCTACAAACATTCAAGAATTAGCATTATCACCTAGTTTGAATATAATGTCAGATTACTGTTTTCAGCTGACCGATGCTCTTTGTCATCTTTCCCCACGTAGATCAGCTGCAGAACGAGAGGACGCCTCGTGACGATGCCGACCCCTCTAGGCAGAAACGACCGGCCAACAAGGCTCTCGAGGACAGAACTTTTTCCCGAACTCTGATTTAAAAAAAAACGACAATGAACAAGGCAGGTACAAAATACGATGATATTTCAAACCTGAGTGCCCAAAACAACGACTTGCGGTAGCTGAATAGCATCGGCGCCCACGGTTTGGAAAACGTCCTGCAACTTATTGATGACAGGAATGAGCTGCTCCATCTTTAGATGTAGTCAGTATACTAATAGTGGAATAATTGTTAGTTCGTTTTTTCAGCTCGCGGAATAGATGACCGTGAAGTGATGCAAGGCTCCCGAATTTCAGTTAGGACGAGTTGCAATACAGTTACAGACGACGTGTTTTCAAAGTGCAACAAAGATCAGTTGTCTGCGGTCTTTAAGCAATCATGGATCGGACATAGTTCTTGTGCGAGCCAGTAGATGGCTTTGTAAAAATTTCACATCTTGCTACATCCTGGAACATACGCAACCTTCATCGTCGTTAATATAACAAGTTGTTGGAAAATGTCTGTATTTCTCGCATTGTAACTATCTAGATTTATCAAACTTAACATTCAACAATTGAATACAGCAATTGCGAAAATTTTTTACCCTTTAGGCTGCTTTAGGACTTCAACTTGCCAAGCATTACGAACAGAATTCAAACAAAATTTTACATTGCATTAAGTTTCACTGGCTCTACCCTTGGTACTGTTTGAGCTGCTACATAAAAACAAATCTGGGGGCAATAAGCAAAGAACTTTCTCCCATAGCAAGATCTGTTCTAATTTTGCTCGCGACATGCAAAATGCCGTACTTTATCACATTGTCTTTGCGTGCAAATCGATTTAAACATGGACACTGCAACTGGTAAATGTGTATGGTAGGTAAGTGCCAGTCGATAACTGGTCGTAAATTATGCTTCAGGCTTGTAGATATATGTTATGACTTGGCGAACTTGACAGATCGAGGTCTGGAAGGCAACTGATTGTATTCAGCAAAAATAGGACAGCAAGAACATAGGGGAAATGAAAACAACGGAAGCAAGACAACTCAAGGGGCATGTAAATAAGGATAAAGAATTAGCCCGACTCTTTAGAACTAAACCCTTTTGTATTTTATTCAACCCTTAGTTTATAACAATGTAACATTTATAATTTGAAATGTGGAGCTAGGTTGGCCCGGCGGTAGAGGGCCTACCGTTCGATTGAGGAGACTCGGGATACGGATTCGATATCCGCTGGAGGTGGAGCAATCAAGGGGATCAACTCTGAGTTTGAGTAAAAAGCAAGGAATAAATACATAGTCAAGGTTACTATTATTATTATTATCAATTTAAAATGTACTGCAAAGTCGAAGAGCGTCTGTTAATACGGAAGTAATACTTATTAAAAATGTAAAATGTGGTAGCCCATTCATAAGATCTTTCCCTTCAGTTTATTTTCGTAGGAGCTTCTGGGGACTGTTAAATTCTAACCCGTTATCACTACTTTTTTATTTTTGGGGCTGCGACACCAGTACGATTCTTCATATAAAACCATCAGTGAGTTACAGGACACAGGTTGTGTTACATAAGAAACAGAAGGTTTGTTTTCGCATGTTTGTACGATTCTTATTAGCATGTGAAAGGTAAACACGGGCGAGATTCAAGAGTATACTGACAGCAGCACCTCTGCGGGGCTCTTTTCTTCGGGAACTCATCGGAAGAAATGTGATATTCTCTTAAATGTTACAATCCAAAATATCAGTGTCTCTTCTTAAAATCGAAATTGTTGTATTTCTTACCGCTTATGAGGCAAAATTATGCACGAACACTTCAGTTTTCGTGATTACTATGTTTTTTCTTTACTGATATTTCCTGTGTGTATTAGAGATTTTCCAATGCCGAAGAAGCCTTGTATCTACATACTAAGCATTTGAGAGAAATAAACCTACGCTAAGTTCCGCAGCATAAAGACAACAGAAATAATCTCTCTAAAATTACTCGTTAACCCAGCTGAAATTTTGCATAAAATTTTGTGTGTTTTTGCATATCCAGCTATGCGCTCGACGCGACTCTTTCGCCCGGTACTTTTCCTGTTACGTTGGACTGCATATCCTTGGCTTGCACGGCGTCGTCTGCTTGAATTCTGCCATAAGCCAACATGGGAACAAATGGTAGGGAGCTCCCTACCATTTCCTATCTCTAACATTGTAGCAGACGAACCCGTGCAAGCCAAGGATTATATTATGTCATGTAACTTGTAGGGGAATGGACCAGGCTTCCTCTCTCGCGACGAAAGTAGTTGTAGTTGACCAGCGCGACTTATTGACGACGTTCCAGAAGAAAATTTAAGAGAAAGTGAGCGAAAAGTGAACTCGTATGAATCTCACAACCGAACCAGGTCCCTTGCTCTCTTGACTCGAAAAAAACAGTCACCTGTCGAAACTTGTTAGGAATTGAGTTAGCCCCTAGAAATGGAATTGGTAGTGTCTGAGTTCATCCTGAATTATTAAAATCACCTTTGTATATACTGCTACTAAATTACATCGGTTCAGTGTCAGTTTCGTCTTTCAGTTGACTTAAACTTCCCCGCCCTCATGTCTAAGTAAGTGAAAGTAAGTCCTGTATGTCTATTAAGCCCAGTATGTAAAGTAAGTCCAAGTACAATAAGTAGTAAGACAAATCATAAACTGAAACATGTCGTTGGAAGGCTCATTCGAGTTGCAAACAACTATAGAACTATTGTTGCCGCAAAGGAGGACCTCTTCATGTAGCGGAACTCAAATCTTCCATGAAGTTGTGCATCCGTCTTGTACAAGCAACTTAATTAACCTCAGTTTAGGTTTCCCAACAAGTTAAAATGTTTCCCAACCTAAATTGAGGTCTGTGCGAATTCGAAAACCTGTTCAAGCCAGTTCACGGCTAGCAAAATTATAACCCATTACACAGGGCGGACTAACGTGCGTTCGCGGTCAATTGGACATCAGCTTGCCGACATAAACGAAACATTCAATCGTACTTCCAGCTGACCATCAAATGATACCTTCGACCTCGTTTCATGTGACAGCGCTCCATGCTTCAGCCAAAATAACACGCGATGTCAGACAACAATTTTGCCCTCTCGGCGGACGACAAACAGTTCGTAAGATCTTACATCACCGTGTCACTTGCAAGCATCTTCGAGGCCAAGTCTGTGGCTCCAGCGATGGCCCAGTTACTATAGGCAACGCATGGACCTTTCCAGCCAGCCCTTGCCATAGAATGTTCGGGCCGTTGTATGTCGTGGTGAACAAAAAACTGTCAAGAGATACGGAGACTTGTACACCTATTTTGTCACCGGAGATTTTAACTTTGAAATAGCTCTTGTCACGGTATGGTTACCGGACAAAGTTCTACTTCTGAGTTCGATTTACCAATTTGCTCAGAAAAGGTTTGGTTTACGATTGTTGGTTAATTGAACGATGTATTACACTAAAGCACTAGGACACTTACAAGGGAGGCTGTTACACGAAGGGCTGATACACTGAGGCTACGAGATACGAAGGTCTGACATGAATCAGAGGTTCAACTAAAGACTAATTAAGACTGAGGGTCAACTAACTGTCCCGTGCTAGGCATCTACTGGTTATATAGGCTTGCCCACGCTGCCTGCCACGCGGTCAACAACCGGTTGGAGAAAGGACTGTTGGATTTGGGTCAGTGGGGCAAGGTTGCAATAAACACTATGAAGAGCTAACGGTTTACGAGGGAGACTCTAGCGTGGGAAAAGGAGGCCAGAGGTGACCGTGGCACTCACAACCTCGAAACGTACTACTATCTCATGAGCTCTCGGCGATTTACTGATCGACGCAAAACACCCTTCTCACTCTTTCTCTGACAACAGAATCAACCTGGCTGCCCGGTGAAAGGGAGCTTCGGGAAGACATGAACGCGCTACAAGCAGCAGCTTATCGACAACAATTCAAGTCAAGTAAGAAAGGAACAACGTAAATATTTTCATCTCTATCAGCTCTCTACTACGGGGGGGGGGAGGGGTATGAGAGCACTGGTACAGTCGGCGAAAGGAGCCCTACGACGTGTCCTAAGAATCCGCACTGTAAACGAGGATATCTTGCTAACCCTGGCGATGACGAAGGTAGAGGGAATTCTGAATGGCAGGCCCCTACCGCTCGTTAGTGTGGATCCCGGGACCCAGGAATTCTGACGCAAAACTATTTTCTTCTGGGACGTGTTGCTCCTGAGCTACCCACCGGTGTGCTTCAAGAACAGGAAATAGACTTACCAGACAATTGCGGAACATTTCTGGAGAAGGTGGGTGTTCGGCGAGTGCTTATGCAAAGCCCATTGAGCTCCCTCCTTCGGTTTAGTTTGGCCAAGGAGCTGCACAGCCAATTGAAGGGCCTGTACAAGTACGAGATGGTCAAAATAGTTCAGCAGTGCTTTTATAATGTTTCCTTACATAGTTCACATTCCGAATACTAGATGACGTACTCTGTTCAAATCCACTCGTAGGCATACCTATATAATACCGCGCTACACGCTCCTTCCGGGATTCATGCTATTCCTTCTATGCTGTTCACACGTCACCGTTGTCGTTCAGTAACCAAGAATACAGCACTTGTCTTACCCCTGAGTTCTGGCCGTCATTCATAACAAATTGGCGACGAGGATCAAAAATTCAAATGGCTGAATCCAATGTGCAGAATCATGCAGAACCTGCGGTTCCCGAGGAACCCCTTCGAGTTGTCGGCGTCTTCGGAAACGTCGAACCCTTCAATCCCGTGATACTAAAGTGGGACATCTACTAAAGAAGGCTAGATAGCTACTTTCTTGCCAACGGAATCACGGATCCGGTACGTAAGCGAGCGATTTTAATTACGTTAATTGGATCGGAAACTTGTGCCTTGCTCTGGAATCTGTTTTCTCCGGAGAATCCTACTACAAAATCCTACAAAGAAATTTGCGATAAGTTGGCTGCACATTTTGTCCCAGAAAGAATAGACATTGCAGAAAGGTACAAATTCTACCAACGTAGGCAGAATACAGGGGAGTCTGTTCGAGAATCGTTGGCTGGTCTACGAGCCTTATCAACAGATTGCGAATTTGGAACATTTCTCAACATGGAATTACGCGATGCTTTTGTAATGGGGTTGAAAGACGAGGCAGCTAAAAAAAGCTCCTTCAGCAAAAGAATTTAACACTCACATGAGCTGTTGAAATTGCGCAGGCCTTTGGAACAGCCTCTTCAGAAACGGAGCAATTAAAGTCAGAAGGGTTCAAGACAAATGCCATACGGGCCCGCACCAGGTCGGCGCCCAAAGCAACTCAAGTTGCTTCCCATGCTCGTAATTTAGCACCACCAGGCACTGGAGCTGCAAAGTCTTGTTTTCGATGTGGAGACCAGAGGCATATGGCCAATGCTTGTCCACACTCAGAGAAAATCTGCAATTCTTGTAAAACCAAAGGACATCTCGCTAAAGTCTGTAGAAGAAGCCAGGCTCAGTCGCAAGAAAAAGGGAAAAAGCTGGGGAAGGGGAATGTTCATTTGGCGGAAACTAACCCAGAGACTGTAGACTCATTAAATTCGACAGTAATGGGGCAGCTGTTTTCTATCCAGCAAGATCCAGCTGTAAAACTGGTCGTTCCCAAGCCCTTAAGTTTGGCAGTTGAGATCCAAGGTCACAAGGTTACCATGGAAGTAGATACTGGTGCTGCGGTAAGTTTAATTCCCGTTAGTATCTGGCGCTCCTTAAATTCTCCCTCCTTGCTTCCGAGTGGTCTCAAGCTTCGCACGTATACCAGCGAGAATCTGCCCGTGAAAGGAAAATTTACACCAACTGTGCGAATCCAGGACAGTCAGTACCAGTTGGATTTGTACGTGACTGACCAGAAGGTCTCAAATGCTAATTGGGCAGCCCCAATAGTTGTTGTGCCAAAACCGGACGGAGGTATCCGGTTATGCGGAGATTACAAAGTCACCGTTAATCCATACTTGCAAGTAGACACTCATCCGCTACCAAAACCTGAAGATTTATTCGCTACCATAGGAAATGGAGTAATGTTTTCAAAAATTGATTTGTCACAGGCATATTCACAGCTCGAACTGGACGATACGTCCAAGGAATTGACTACAATTAATACGTCGCTAGGTTTGTTTCGCTTTCGGCGCTTACCATACGGCATAACGGTTGCACCTGCAGTTTTTCAGCGTGTCATGGACGAATTGTTTCACGATCTTCCTTTTGCAAAAATCTATCTGGACGACATTCTTATCAGTGGAAACACTAGGCAGGAACACCAGGAACGTTTAGAGCAAGTATTTAAGAGACTGGACCAAGCTAATATTCGGCTCAAGTACGAAAAATGTTGTTTTGGAGCATCAAAGGTTCCCTTCTTGGGATTTATTGTTTCGGGAGAAGGAATGCATGCGGATCAAAAGAAACTGGATGCTATCATGCAGACTCCGCGTCCATGTAACGTGGCGGAACTGAGGTCATTTCTGGGGATGATAAATTACTTCGGAAGGTTCTTGAAGAATTTGTCTCATGTGGCGGCTCCTTTAAATTCTCTACTAAGAAACTGTGTAAAGTTTATGTGGGGCCGAGAACAATAATCAAGCTGGAAACAATTACGAGCCAAGTTAATTTCCCCGGAAGTGCTTACCACATTTTGATCCGGCTGTGCCTTTACTTCTGAGTTGCGACGCCACTTCTGTGGGATTGGGAGCAGTATTGATGCATGTCTTTCCAGACGGTTCCCAAAGGCCGATAGCCTATGCATCCCGTTCACTTTCAGATACCGAGAAGCGGTATTCTCAGATCGACAAAGAGGCTCTCGCTTTAGTGTTCGGTGTGAAGAAATTCCATTCATTTCTTTACGGAACCCGATTTACCTTAGTTACGGATCATTTGCCTTTACTTGCACTTTTCGGTCCGAAGAAGGGCATCCCACCTTTGGCGGCGGCCCGTCTTCAACGTTGGGCATAGATACTTGCGGCTTACTCATACAATATTGTGTACTGCAAATCTCAAGATAACGTCGCTGATGCTTTATCACGTCTACCGTTGCCGGTTGTAGAAAACTGCGGAGATTCACAAGATGTAGACGCATATGTTCGATTGCTCCTAGAGAGTAGCCCAATTTCCTACCACGAAGTTAAAAAGACCACAGCGGAAGACCCGATTCTGTCAGAGGTCATATTTCGAGTCCGCAACGGGTGGTCCCGTAAGGACAAAGATATAAACTGGTTGACACCTTACTGGCGGCATGATTCTGAACTAACTGTCGAGTCGGAGATCTTGTTTCGAGGAAACCGAATTATCATTCCAAACAAATTGCGTAACCAGGTGCTCTCACTTCTTCACGAAGGTCATCAGGGAATATCCAGAGTTAAGGCGTTAGCACGGAGCTACGTTTGGTGGCCAGGTATAGACGCTGATTTGGAAAATGAAGTACGCACTTGTCAAACTTGCCAGCTGCATTGCAAAAACCCTTCAACCAACAGTGATTCATCATGGCCAGTGCCAGAAGAGGCCTGTGCCAGATTGCACCTCGATTTTGTAGGACCGCTCCTTAATCGAATGCTCCTTATAGTCGTGGATGCTGCCACCAAATGGCCTGAAATCGTAGTCTTATCTGCCGCTACTACAAGACTGCTGAAACAGGCATTGCGGGACATCTTTGCAAGGTTCGGGTTACCAATAGAAATTGTCACTGACAATGGTACCCAATGCCCCACTGGGGCTGAGTGGCAACATCGTTGTCACCGGATCGGGAGGCCCGTGTTCGAGCCTACCCGAGGTCATCTGGTCGGCGCTCGAAGGTGCGAGCGCAGGGGGCCATGGGCTAACGCCTGAATGCCCGTCAATGAGATAAAAAAAAAAAAAAAAAAAAAAAAATGGTACCCAATTTACAAGCGAGGAATTTCAAGCCTTTCTTCGAAGCCATGGCATACGACATTTACGCAGCGCGCCATACCACCCTGCTTCAAATGGGCAAGCCGAGCGCATGGTACAAACAATAAAAAAGGCGATTGTTAAGATGAATGCTACCACACAGGACCTACCGGATGTGATATCGCATTTCCTGTTCTCTTACCGGACGACGCCCCATGCAACCACCGGGCGAGCCCCAGCAGACCTCATGCTTAAACATCCCTTGCGAAAAAAATTGTCCTTCATGAGGCCCAGGACTATTGCTACTTCTACGAATATTCCTAAATTTCATTAGGGATCCCTAGTCTGGGCTAGAGAATTTAATAAGGCAATAACTTGGCAACCAGGAATAGTGATGTCCAGCCAAGGGGAGCGCATGTACGAAGTTGACTGCAGCGGAAAACTCGTCCGCAGGCATGAAGATCAATTACGTCCCCGTATGTTGACTTCGACGGGAGTAACCACCAATTTGGACCCCAACTTCGATCCCGATGATATTGCCCCAAGATTCTATTCTATCTTCCGGGAGCCAACCCAATGTTCCTAATACTACCTCTCCTACTCCAGAGATACCGATGCCACCTGCCTTGCCTCCAATTATCCCAACCACCCCTACGAATAATTCGGATTGTACTCCTAGGTATGTGACGCCACCGCAAACGACCCTGCCTGAAGCTAGTTTAATTACGAGAGAAGTCGCACAGCCCGATGAACTACGACGAAGCGTTCGTCACCGCAAATCAACCCGGGACCCAGACTTTGTCTACTTTTGACCAGCATTTCCTCACGATTATTTGCATGCCTTAGTAATGGGGGGAAGTGTTTTATAATGTTTCCTTATATAGTTCACATTCCGAATACTAGATGGCGTACTCTGTTCACATCCACTCGTAGGCATACCTATACAATAACGCGCTACACGCTCCTTCCGGGATTCATGCTATTCCTTCTATTCTGTCCACACGTCACCGTTCTCGTTCAATAACCAAGAATACAGTACTTGTCTTACCCCTGAGTTCTGGCCGTCATTCATAACAAGTACATGGAATCTCAAACGGGTGAAGCCGATTCGGACGTGTCTTGGACCTCACAGCGTAGGTCTCTGTGTCTACAATCAGCATCGGAGACAATCCAACAACAGGTCAAACCAATAAAGGACTTTCCAGCTAGAAAGCCAGCCACAACCGTACCCGATTTAGATCAACCTGGTCATCAACAACTAAGAGACACAGCCAGGTAACAGGTAACATTCGCAGCAATAGAAACTCCAAGGGACCTTCCAATCCGAACAGCTAACTAGCCGCAAGCAGTTGTTTCCTCAAGCCCACACAGACCGGACCCAACTCGGGACAACTCAGTGATAGAGTACTATTTGGACGAAGTGGCTAGGGGGCAGGTGAGTACTTTGGAACTTTCTGGTCTTGTACGGGCCAGAATGCGTGGATTGACGACTACGTGTCGGGGAGGCAGCCAGCCGTGGATGTCAAGCGGAAGTGTCGCGTTGGGAGTGTATAGGCTGACAGATGAGGAATGACTGATTGTATTTCTTTAAGCCTCAGTACACGGTCGAGGTCAAACCAAACATTGCGACAACTTTTCGGCCCAAGTCGTCGTTACGGACGGATCTTGACGTTTCCGAAGCTTCTCCGCTCGACTGGTTTCAATCCCAGTGAAAAAAACAGGTCACGGGGGGGGACCTGAATGCCACCCTGACCATGGCTGATTAATCTGAAGAGAAACTAAGCAGGTCGCGGCTCGAAAACTATGCTTGGCTGAATACAGACCTGAACAGTTTATCCTTGGCTGAATACAGACCTTAAGAGGTTATGCCTGGCTAACCGTACGGTGAAGAGCTGAAAATGAACCTTTTTAGTGCGGCCTTAAAGTGAAACTTTTTAGTGTGGCCATGAGAATGACCCTTTTTAGGGCGTCTTGAAAGTGGCTCTTTTCAGGGTAACCAAAAAGTATATGACTCGCGGGGGCTAATAAGATTCTAAGCAGGAAAACCTAGATCAATTTTTTCTTGAAAATAAATCTTTTGCTACCTTAATTGCATGCTAAATGTTTATAAGATTAGAATAAGAATAGAATATTAAAAAGGGACGAGGAAGCCTTTTTATTTCGTCCGGTGGCTTTATCTGGAGCAACACCTCGTCTATAATTTTTTTCCCCAATGTAAAAAGGGGTGCCTGGGTTATCTAACCATAAGCCGACGAACTGGCGACATATGCCTAGTACCAGAGCGTGCATCTAGTCGCTTGGAATGCCTTTCGCGATGTCATACAACGGTAGCCGCATCAATTCGCTCGCACCACGAACTCCATTCACGTCTGCAAGGTCAGAACTTGAAACTTCTCGCGCGTCTCTCGCATAAGATTCTTTAGTTTTACAGTTTGGTGGAGGTACTAAGAAGGGGAAAACAGTTACACTTCCACCACCCTTTTCTACTCGCTCGCCGGGATGTTCACACTTTTCGCACCCGTTGTACGCATTATGTTGCTTTACGTTAATCAATAAAGCTCTTGCTGGTGCATCACATACCCGAACCAGACATGCAATCTTCGACGTGCGATTACATCCAGCAGTGTCCGTTGATTCAATACCGACATCATGTAGCTGGATTAGCTCATCCACAAAAGGCTTCAGAACAGTGTCTACTCGTTCAGGTTTCTGGATGCCGAACCAAAGGGAATGTAGTAGGGCAAGCTCCTTTTCTTCTGGAATGGCACTTCATTGATAGTTACGATGATAGGCCACACAGCAAAACCAGATGATTTAAATATTGGCGCACCATCAAAGTTGAAGCTAATTTAAAAAGTTGTCCGCTGTGTTCATAAACGATTTCACTGCAGCGCTGGAGTACTCACACCCAGTAAATATGTCACTAAAGGAACCAGTCTTCGGCTGCTTTTGATTTGTCTTCGAGATCTCGTGCCACAACGTGCTGCTTTCAAGAGTATGTTTCAGCTGCTCTTTCAGCGATTTTACCAGGAAATACTTGACTTTCTTTTCCAGTAAAGCTACAGAAATGGGTTCCTTGCATCCTCGACACGTCTTTTTGTCCCAGAGAGTTATTTCGCTTTCGCTGCAAATATACTGGCTGCAGTTCTTTCGGTGGCAATAATAGTGCTTTGAAACCGCCTTTACTCCCTGAAAAAATTCTCCAGATAATATTTGGTCTTGGGAACACAGCCCAGGGCCACGATATCAAGGAGATCAAGTAGATCCTGCAATGCTACTTTGCTCAGCTGGTGCCGGAGTACAATGATGCCACGACAAGGGACAACAATTCTCCTTTCGTACAGCCAACTGTTTCGTCACGAGATACAGGATCATCTTCATTGTAGTTGAGGTAGCCAAAGAGATTGCCATCTTCCAAAAATTCATCTGGATCCTCGGCGTCCTGTATGCAGCCATACTCTAATGATTCATCAACATCGCCAGCATCTTCAGAAGCAGGTACAACACTTATGAAGCTATAACAGGAACATAAATAAAAGAAGGACGAGTTTTATTATAGGTGTCATAAAAATAGACAAACTTTACGTACCGGTTAAACAAGACGGAAATCACAATTGACAGGCATGTCTGTTGAGATTCAAAACTTGATGATTCATGTTCACCGTATGCCGCAGTCTGCACGTAGCTCTCGCCATCAGTGCTGCGCAGGTTTTCGCGTCCGCCTTGTTCCACAGAAACGCTACACGACGAAGCATCATCTCTGTTATATGAATACAAGAAGACTATAAGTTTAGACATTCCAAAACAGTTATCAACTGCAGTTGATAAAAGCACATCTGGTTTGTGCGTATACGCATAGCGAATACGAAAACACGTGCATAGAAAATCCACAGCAAAACTTACATTGTAGGTTATTGTTGGCGTGTTGAAGTTGCTTGGTGTACGTCATTTTCTGACGAAGCGTCATTAACATCAACACGTCTACGCTTCCGTGTCCTTGTAGAACGATCTCCAGAATCAACCGATTCTTGACGCTGAAATCTGTAGTGAACTGTCGTGCGGGGTATTGTAACCGGTAGTCCCATGGAAGCATCTCGTAGGTAACTCCTGAACTTTTACTTCGTTTGGTTTTTGACGTAGAAGCCATATTGTTTCGACTTGAGCTCTCACTGACAATACAACAATGTATCCAATGTTGTCACATAAACCAGTTGTTTCTGTTAGAATTTATATTTATAAAGTTATAAATAATTGTAATTTCCTGTAAACTACCGTTATAATAAAAAGAATTATAAATAGATATACTTATACATGCCTTTTAGTAACTTAAGTTAGCTTTAGTAAGAGATAACTAAGTATATTCATGCGTTTATATAACCAATTCAACAGTAAGATCTGGCAACGCTGGTAACTTTCTTTCACCTTCACCTTTGACTGTTGACTTTTTGACCGTTGAAGGGCATTTCAAGGTCAAGATTAGTCAGAAGTCGCCATTAAGCTTGCCTCCGTGATATCAAAGGTTGTCATCGACATGTCGACAAGAGAATTGTTTTGTTTATTTGATTTTTCTTCTGGTGAAATAGCGGTTGGCCCCTTCAGGTGGTTGAGAAGTTGGAACCCGAAAATGTAAGCCGTGTGTCCCGAAATCAAGAACACGTTGTGAAGTGGGCGGTCAAAAAATCGAAGGATTATGGGAAAAAATTTGTTGCCAAAATCTCGGCAGTTTAGCTCGATTTTTAGAGATTAGTAGAGATTTTTAGAGTAGAGTTCAGTTTGGTTATAGCTTAGATGCATTATTATGTGTGTATTCACGTAACTGTTGTTTCCGCAAAGATCCAAGTGCGGAAGTGCAGCCAGAACGCGTCACCCTGGTCGAGGACATCACCACATTTGAATCTCTTGTTGACGAACAAGAGTTTAGTTTGGAGGTATGGCCACGGTTTGCTAATTTATGTTGAAATGTATATCTAAAACACTCTATCTTGTGATTTTACACAGATCCAAGATATACAAAGTGGGGAGGACGACTCCTTGCTTCAGTCACCTGCTATAGTCATCGAGGAAAGGCCAGAAAGCCCGACAGTACCGCAAGAGAAGTTCCGAAGTGTGGCTGCACATGCGTCGACCACGAGACTGTCGCGGTTTGTGGGCGACATAATGGAAGGGGCTTTCACGAAAGACTACCTCCGCTCGCACTGCTGCTGAGGTAGTGGAGACGGCAAGCGGAGGCCGATGCGGAATGAGTATATCCAGCTCATTCGAAGTATGATTATCAAAGCTTTCAACATCGGAAAAGACAGTTATTATTCTCTTGGCAATCCTCTTTACAGGTCTTGCTGAGGAAAAATTCAAGCCGAAGCCGACGGAAGAACAAATCAATTTGGCAATTACTGTCAAATTCAATAATTGTAAGAACAAGTAAAGTTTGTAGAATTTCGTGTTTCTTTTGCATTTATTTTTTACCATTAATCAACATGATTTTACCTTTTTTGTTCCCCTTTTTTCTCTTTCATAATTTTCAATCTTTGCGTTTACTTTTTAAGCTTGAATTTGAATGCTGCTTGTGTAAAATTCATAGTCAATAAAGAAACGACAATTTTGAAAAAGGTTCTTTCCCTTACTTTTGGTCACGATTATGGCTACTACCATTATTCTGATTAATCATGATTTAGTATACTTATCATAATTATTATGATTATCACGATTATCATGATTATCATATGATTTATCATGCTGACGAATTTAGCATGATTATTATCAGGGTTGTCCGATATCACAATTTCCTGATATCGATATTATCGATACATAATAGTATTAAGATTTTTCAATATCGATATCGAAAAGCATCGATTTATCGAACAACCCTGATTATTATGATTAATCATGATTCACTTTTACCCGGGAAGATCATGCATATTCTTAGAAACCTTCGTTTGGCCTAACAACAAGCTTCAGTGTTTGTTTTTCTGTTTTCAGTATTATTGTGAAGTTGTTCCAATATTTCAGGAAAATAGTGCATATATATTTTAACCAGTACTGTACGATAAACATAATAATAAAAATTTTAAAAAAATATTGTTGCCTTTTACCCTGCATTACAATAAAAATTTCCGCGATAAAATAATCAACTTAGATTTGAACAAAACTTGGCAACGGTGTTCTTACCGCTGATTGGTAACTTTGGTTTCAAAGTGAAGCCAATCGAACGGCCAGCGCCATCCACCATTGCTGATTTCGAAGGCTTAAGTCATGGTAGTGGTTATACTGCTCTAACTAGTCTATTCTTTTGTATTGTCTATTCCTTTACTTTTCTGTGTTTCTACAAAGTTTGAGTGATGCCTCCCAAGAAGAAATTAAACGCAGGTGTGTTCCTACAAAAGCTCTTTGCTTGCTATCAGCTCACTCAAGCTTTTCCTTTAGTACGCGAAATTTCCAACAATGCCCATAATGGGCCGATCTCCCCAACAAGAAACCGAAGCTATTCAACAATGGGCACTTATACGATGGGAGCAAGACACCACTATCACAGTTCAGCCGGCTGACACCATCATCGATGTTGCGAATCTTGCGAACACTTCCAAACTACGAAAAATGTGACTATTTCTATTGCCACGGAAATTCCGTGGCGCTTAGTGCAGCCAGTGGCGGTTGACACGGAAAGTCCGTGGCATGTACGACTCCCTGAGGCTGTTGCCACGGTATTTCCGTGGCTGCAACGATGCTGGGCATCTATTGCCACGGAAATTTCTAGAAGAGCTTTGCCGTTTGCCGTGGCGTGTGCGCCTTAAGCTCGCTATTACCATGACGCGTCCGCCATTGTTGTCGCTGTAAGCTAACGACATACATATCCGTGGTGCGTAACAGAGAGATACACTTTGTCGAGTAAAACTTGCGATGCATTGTGTTATAGAGGATATAGTGTGTCAAACTGATTCTAATTGGTCTGAATGTAACATTAGACATGTACCTACCGACGCCATGGAATTCGCCACTGCGGCTTTAGCCGTCGGAGCTGCGACAACTCTGATACGGAAGACCCTGGCTCAACGAACTTGTTGCGAGCGACGACAAGGTCATATTCGTTAGTTGCGGTAGCGACAACACCATCCATGACATCCTGTGGCAAACATCTGAGAAACGAGTACTTTTTCAGAGTACGGGGAGTCGCTACAGCTGGACGGGACATACAAGACAAACAAACAGGGAATGGCGTTGTACACCATCCTTGTGACAAACGGAGATGGCAGAGGACAACCAGTGTGCCATTTTTTTCTGCAAAAGGAAACAGCGTGTCTGTTGGGAGAGTGCTTGAACCTCATTTTGTTGGTAATAAATGCTCTCGAATATTTATTATGTTTCTTTTGCTGGATGTAAAAAAAACTATAACCATCAAACAGCTACTAAAGTGTCATCCGTTAATTTTCAGCACAACGACGGCTCCATAGTTCATTCTGTTAAACCGTAAAAGGATATGAGCGAGTTATCCAGTTTAGCTACCGTCTTTTCCAACGCAGCAAGACTACTCTGCCAATTCCATGCGATGAAAGCAGTAGTCACGAAGCTTTCCCAGAGTACCCTCGACGTAAACCGCAAGCGGGAAGAAACCGAGTGGTTTCAAACATTAATGTACACCAGAAACCAGGCCGAGTTTGACGATCTAAAAACAAGCCTCTCTACGATTGGTGAGTTTGTTTCTTTGGTTCCCTTTCTTTCGTAACGCAAAAACCTTGACTTTCTTACCCTTACAACAGAGCAAGAGGGACTTTACGAGATGCTGGTTTTCCTGCTGGGAAATTTGGAGCTGTCTCGGTCGGATCGGCGTCTTCACGAAACTGGACAACACGACCAACCGCATCGAGAGGTTCCACAGAACTATGAAAGAAGTAATCCGAGGATCACAGCGTCTCTCGATACTCATCTGAACATTGCTCACAATCAGCTGGTGTCAGACGGAGGAGAATGAAATGCAGCTGCTGGACGCAGAGCTCAAGGTTTGTGCGATTGCCAGGAATACTGATCTTCAGTACTTGTCGGAGAAGTTAACTGCTTATGCATTTTCGTTGGTGTACAAGCAGTACAACTTAGGCTGCCTAGACTGCGTGCGACATAATACAGGTAGATAACTTGAGTAAACTTCTTACCTACCGAGTTGTAATTTTGTGATTCGTTGCTTTCTAAGAGGAAAACGACTTCACGGCAGTAACAAAAAACGGCAGGTACTACGTGTCCGACAGCACCACCCGTTGCACCTGCCAATTCTTCGCCTCGTGCGAGCTTCTCTGTAGGCATGTAATTAAATTACGCCTGCAGAAAAACTTTCCCCTCAACGACAAGCTGTTCCACCCGTCGTGGACAACTGCATTGGCTAAGGTAGTTATTCGCCTCGCGCAGCAGATCGCGAACGTCTATAAATCTCTTCCTTGTTACCTGTAGACGAACGAAAACTTTCCCGCGGCTCGAAGGGTCTCAATGCGTGAGCGCGCCCTGGAGAAAAGGTACGTCAGGATGACACGCGCGGAAAAATTCACCGAGGCCCTGTCACTCTTAAAAATCATCGCTAATGTACTCAGCGACCTCCCGAAAACTGAGTTCCGGCAGCGGATGGCCACGTTACGGGAGCTCAAGGCTGCAATCGAGCAGAATCACTCGGTGACCATCGCAGTCAACCAGCAATCGCAAGCTCTACGCACCAGCAGCACCGAGCTATAACAAGACGAGCAAACAGCTCCAGCTCCACCCTTTATGGCCTCAAAGCCCCCTGCTGCTGTTGCTGATGAAAACACCTTAATTGCACAACAAGAAGGGCAAGCGTTGTGTCCTACTTCAACCATGATGAACCCGCTCCCTGAGCCAGCAATAGAAGAGTCGGCAAAGGAAGAGATTAGCACTGAAGACGATGGTCCGCGTTCAGTTCAGGAGACCGTAGAAGTAGGAAAGAATCCTGGTGCCGTCGTGGTCGAAAGCGCGCCGACTGAGGAAATGGCCGAACTGGAACTGCTGGATGATTATGAAGAAGCTGATCCTTCATCACGTGCCCAGCGACGAGGCAACAAACGGAAGCTGGAAGACCTGAAGCTAGTCCCTCGAAAGACTAGACCTAGACGGCCAGCGAAGCGACCAACGCTGAAAAAGTTTGCCTCACTTTCTCGACCGTTTTTGAAGAAAACTCCAACGGAACAAGCTGCGAGTAAGTTTCCCTTTTTGGCTAATTTTCTGAAGAAACGGTCTAACGTTAGATTGTGTTGTAGCGATAATAGCGTGGCTTACTGGGACCAGCAACTTCACTTCGGCTACGCAGATTACAGAAGAGCAGATCCTCATTGATCCGACAAAGTTGTCATGCGCAATTTTGGACCCTGCCGTTAAAGTTGAGACTGCAAGGAAGTACTTCGACGAAGACGCATGGGCAGCTGTCGACAATCTTCGTAAGATTTATATAGCATAAAGAAAACCAAAAGCAAATGCTCATGTATTTCATTTTTCATTCAGTTTCAGCGAAACGAAAAAATAAGAAGCAGACCTACGTTTGCCCGGCGTGTGACAGAGGTGTGAAGAATGACTCGGTAGCCTGCAATAGCTGCCTGGAATGGTTCCATTTCAGTGTGAAAACCTCAAACAACCCCCGACGTCACAAACGTATTTCTATAAAAAGTGTCATGGATGGTATTCTATTAAGTGTACATTTAGGTTATCTTACCCTGTCCTGACAATTTGCAGCTGCAGTACTTTTATCAGTATAAGAATTGTGTTTTGCTTATATGATCTATAACATAGAACTGCATTCACACTTACCTGCGCAATTAGACTGCCCATATAATTTTGAAGCGGTCATTTGAATAAAAAAAGGAGTCTAGTGACAATCTTCAATTCACGTTAGTCAAATTTATTGTATAGGTGTCTGCATATTCTTATTCGGAATTTCTTTTAAGATGGAGGAAACGCATTTTGTGTTATGGTACGCGCCACGGAAAACGTTTTATAAATATACAACGGAATTTGTAAATTTGTTACACCAGCAACAGTTGTTACAATTTGTTAGCTTACAGCGACAACAATGGCGGACGCGTCACGGAAAACTGAAGGTTTCCGTGGTAATAGCGAGCTTGAGGCGCACACGCCACGGCAAACGGCAAAGCTCTTCTAGAAATTTCCGTGGCAATAGATGCCCAGCATCGTTGCAGCCACGGAATTTCCGTGGCAACAGCCTCAGGGAGTCGTACATGCCACGGACTTTCCGTGTCAACCGCCACTGGCTGCACTAAGCGCCACGGAATTTCTGTGGCAATAGAACTAACCGAAAAATGTACTGTACTGGTGAAGGCAGAGAAAGACCCTAGCCGCCATATACAAACTTAAAGAACTATAGAGTCTACGTGCTGGAAACAGGCAGTAAGTTCTTGTACCCGTTGTACCCTATGTTTGGATAAAGATACGGAAACCTTAGAATGATTTCTCATTTAATCCATAGGAGTCGGGCTAAGCGCTTGAACCGGGATTCAAGAGAATCAAGCCATCCGGCTGAAGGCGATTCTACCGTCTCTGGTGCTGCAACTCTGTTAGCTTCGACATCTCGCCCCTCTCCTACTAGCGAGGAAGCGCAGAGTCTATTGATGATTTTGAACAGCTCTCCGACTTGGATCTTTAACTTTTTGCGTGATATCTATTGGATTCGTCTCTTTACTTTTAGCAATGATCGCTCGCATAAATACAGAAGAAGTTTATAATCAAACTAGATGCATTTAATCATATATAATATTCAACACATAAAGAAGTAGCATTTTCAGCACTTGTTAAGGGTCCTGAAAAGCGTCTAATCAGGTTTAGGGGCCGAAAGAAAGAATTAAGTTAAGTGCCATTCAGGTGCCTGAATGAGACAGACACGTTAAGGGCACCAAACTGAGGTACCTGAATTCCCAATGCTGAAATGTGAAGATCAAAGGTCACGTTCAGGTACCTGACTCTCGACCTGGTTTTTTTTTTACTGGGATGGATCGAATTGTTCAGGGCCCTGGTCCTTGACACAGGAAAGTCTCCTGAGGAAAAGCTAGCAATCCTGCGCTGCAGCTTCGAGATCAACGTTCGAACTTCGTCTATGGCCTTGGAAGTGGAGAGTTGGCCAACAGAAAGGCTCTGTCTCGTTTGAAGGAAAGATGCGGGCGCCGAGACGGGCTACAGGTAGCGCACATCCAGGCGATCGACAGGCTAGTTCCTGGATCTTAACCCACGTAGTTCCAAAAGTATGTTAAGTCCAGATTCGTATCTTTCATCTGATTAGACTAAAGGATGTCTACAGTTTGATCATCGTCGAGCAATCTCTGACCTCAAATCAGCGACCGTCTGGGGTGCAATGAAGGGAAGGGTCTATGCCGTAGTCTCTATTGGGGTTGGGTCGTTGGCTGTCAACAGCCTATATTGTGATATAGCCTTGGCTGTCACGGTAGAGTATGCGGGGAGTACAAAGGATCAATGGGGGAGTCTTGTCGAGTCTCTTAAGTCCAGAAAAGCGTCTGTAGTAGGTCTTTCCTCCTCCGAATTCTAAGCCGACCGGGGCTTTCTTACGCTGATACTTTCGGTACGGTGTGACTCCCTACAGGGAGGTCTCGCCACTGCGGAGTGGCATCGCAAATACGCCGCGACATCTATGGAAGAAAATGTAGCTAGATAGGAATGACGCCTCAGGGCATCTATTTCTCGGTTTCTGCAGAATTAAATCCTAGCTTTAGTTGGTATTTTATCAGAGTTTGTAGAGCCTAACTTGCGTCAAGAAGAATACGCTATCCTCAAGGAGATTCGTTTGACGTATTTCATCACTATTCAATAGCTGTGATAAGTTAATAGCTTGATTTTTTTTGTACTGATCCAGCTTCATACTATCAGTTAATCATTTAAGAATTTTCAATTTTTTCTTGTTCCGTTATATCAAATCAAACGTCACTTAACTTGAAGTTTTGTGGTTTAGTGCTTGGAGTATCAGTGGATAATGAACAATACAAAATGCAACTTTTTACTGTAAATATTTGTTGTTTTTTCTTGGAAGCGTTAATTTTTTAAATCAAGTTAAAGGATTACGGATGTGGCAGACGTGGAGGGAGAAGAGGGCATTGGGGAGGGGTTGGCCAACGGGGAAGAAGCGGGAGCCAGGGAAGGGGCAGAGGTAGTACAAATGAAATTAACGCTACCCTTCCTCAGGAAAGCCCAGCCCAGAACACATCAAACGGCAACAACCAGCAGCCGCTTTTTCAAATCGTCGAATGGAACTGGTAAGTGGCTAAGATGTTATTGCATATTATACAATAAAATCGTAATGCGAATTCCGGAAGAGAGTAGTATCTACTTGATAATTATTCGTTATTCTTCTGTCGTGGTTAATGTGGAGAAACTGGTCACACTGGACGCAATTGTCGTCAGTGTTCCCGCTGCCTTCGCTGGGGACATGTGTAGAAGTTTTGTCCTGGCGCGGACAGTATTCTACGCAAAACAATTAGAACAACAAACTGTTAATTACCGTTAACTTCTAACAGGGAGGGACGATAACTGAAATATTGCGCCGCTGCAACAACGTCATGAATGTTCTCATTCCCTTGTAACATTACTGAAAGTGCTGGAGAACACCAAAATAAAAATACAAGATTGGTTTCGTTGGAATGGTGTATTGAATTTGGCATGTATTATACATTATACACGATGAAAAAAATGCACGATTTAGAATCTACTGGCTGCTGTAATGAATTACTAGATATACTTAAATGTTCTACAGCTTCCATGATGTATGAACTCTCTTGTATTACTTTGCCATGCTCTGGCTCGCAGTTCCACATTTCTATGGCGAAGGAACTTCTAAAAGGATTTTGCCATCCTCTATCTCATAGTTCCACGTCTGCCATGAGGAAATAATACTAACTCTAGCTTACCATGATTTGATCACTGTTTCTGGTACAAACGTTGCAGATAAGAAAGTCTTTTACTTTCATATTCTCGTCGTGTTTGAAAACACAAAGAAGGTGGTACTACACATGGCATTCGCTACACTGAATCCAGGAACTGTGTCACTGTCGCTTTCGTTTCCTCTATCTTCTTTGTCATTACCTACGGTTTCCCTATCGTCGTCATTTTTGAACCAATCAACACAGCTTTCCTAGTCCGCTGGCTCGAAGGAAGAAGAAACCTCTGGTCGGAGTCATACTACCGAGTCACAAAGGACGTCAAGTTCATTTAGGTTCAGCTGCAGTACATCTACTGTAAAGGAGGGCATCGCCTGACAAAGTGGATCATGTTAAAAAAAAATACAGTCGACCCGACCTGGGGTTTCCTACCCTTCGTAATTAAACTCTCCGCAGCAGCAACCCATCCCCATCATTGCGTATACAGTAGTTGTCGACCGCCAAAGGGACGGTGTTCAAGACAAGTTATGCTTCGCTTGTCTGCACGAAGGTCATTTGTTACGTTATTGAAGTTTTCAAAGGTATGAAGTCAATGGTTGTCAGAAAGGCATCACGTCTTGCTGCACGAGTACGCGATGGCAGTCAGACGCACCAGTGTCAGTGCGGCCTCCACTTCGTCAACATGGGATGCGTCGGAGCTGTTACAGGCACTCGCTGTCGATCAAGCGGGCAAGAGGTTCTTCGCAACCTCGTTTATGGACGAGGGCAGTGACTGCACGCTTGTCCGTGAGGACTTCTTGAAGATATTGTTGGTTTGTATCTCATCTCAGTCGCTTCGTCTGCATGGAGTCACCGGATTCTGCAATGAAGTGTCGTCACAGCGTGTCAATCTGCAGATTTCTTGCCAGTATAGAGGTAGGTGTCTCTCAATTGATGCCAGTTCGGTGCCAAGCATCTTAAACTCCATTCCAGCCGACGAAGTTGCATATTAAGTCTTAATGGATCATTTAACGGATCTTTCGCTTGCTCAAGTCGGAGGCAAGGTGAATTCGCTGTTGAGGCTGGACTGCGGACCTTCCAGGATTGGAATAGTCCTGCGGACCTTCTCGTAGCAGAAGATGTCAGGAGGGTATCACCAGGTGAACCCGTAGCCACCAAGACGTCACCAGGATGGTTAACGATTGGCGGACCCTAGAGATCGTGGAAAGGGATACGCTATACCTTGATCCTAAGTATAAGGTGGCCTGTCCTGGAAAGAAGGAGAGCCTAATCTACCGAACATCCGGACGATGGCAAGAGTTTCGTCTTAAAACCCTGCAGAGGCATCCATCCTAATCCGACTTTCGCTGCAGACTAAACCACAGAGATGCGCAAATACGTTGAGGAGGGTTGCGCTCGCGGAGTTCCCGACCCTTCGGAACTGAACCCACCGCAACAGCAGCCCATCCCCATCATGGCGCATACAAGGCCCAGTTCAGGGAGGCAAGCTACGCGCAGTATGTAGCAATGTAGCTGAGAATCTGGGGAAGTCGCTGAATGATGCTCTCTTGACCGGTCCGTCCCTACAGAATGGCCTGGCAGGCGTTATATTTCCACTTGTTTCTGAATCGGGGTACATGCCGTGGCTGTGGATATCAATGCAACGTTTTAGGATACGGATGCGCCCAGAAGATGCCAGTTAATATCGTTACCTTTGGACGGACGAAAGACCGGCCATACGCAGGCCTTCCAAATGGACCACATCTCCTTCGGGGATAGATCGTCGTACTTTCGTCGACATTTGCATGACTCTACAGGTACCTCGGGAGTTTGACTGCACATGTCATAAAGCGGCACAAGTTATCATCTGAAGTCTATACATGGACAACTACCTCGACAGTGGGAAGACAGATGACGAGCTCGTCGTGAAGGCTTCAAGAGTGAAAAGGTCTCTGGCCAAAGCAAATTACCACTTGGACAAATGGATGTAGAATCGTCACTGCTCTTGAAAAAGTTAACTGTATGTACTGTATACCACTGCTACGACACGTGCAATCCATCTAGAATGGTGGAGATTCTTACAACAGAGTTTCATCATGGCCTTCCGTCATTTCTTATCACGTCGAAGAAATTTCCGGGTTCTTTATCCAAACAACGCTAAGACTTTCTTTTACAGCTGAGTTTTATTTTCTATTCTGGCTAAGGATACACGTTTACTTAGGACTGTTCGATAAACATACAATTTCAGGCTAGCAATAGAGCAGTTGGTGTGGACCGTGATGAGAATTTAAGGGCCCCTTTTTCAGCATTCCCGGAGCAAGAACTATAAAGCTGAAACATACGATGACGATCCCACCTATATCTCGATGTACCAAAGAGACGCTGTTCTCAGTACTTCTTGTTTCCGCTGACAATGTCCATATAACGTATTGCCACAAATATAATTTTACACGCAACTGTCGCTAAATACTGAAAAAGGTTTTCGGCCATAGTTAGGTGTATGTGCAATCGGCGAAGTGAATGAATTTATTTATTATATAACAAAAACAGCATTCGCGAATGGAAAAGATTTTTGAGCGCACGGAGCGTCGTTTGCTTCCTTCTTCAACCTTGAACCTTAGGTTGCAACCTAGACCATTACGATGAAGGACACGGCTGCCGTACTGTTCGCGAGAACTGCCCATTACCTTGTAGTTAATTTAGAACGTTCGCGCCATGTCAATTTTGTTGAAGGAGAAATAGATGTTTGGTATGTTTGATTTCTCATCGGGCGTGAACCCAACATACACCCAACGTGAACCAATATGAACGTGAACCCAATATGAACCCAACAAACACCAACACATCACTAGCAGTGGGGTGTTGGGATGCGTGGAGAATCTGGACATTGCGAATTTGACTATTTTGGCCAGAGACGCGGACAACGGGGTAAAACTACAGTATAGTTGCATAGCAGCGCAAGGAAGAGGGGCTTACCTTAAAAGTCAGTGAACCGTTAATTGTCCTCCCCCCTTCTAGATTTGTCTCGAACTAAATGCAGGGCTTCAGCTCCCTTAGGCTACGTTAGTTTTGCTTTGGCCCACCCGATATCCGTAGCAGGGGGCTTAGAAATAACACACGTATGCATCTGACACTCAGAATTAAATAATTTTAGGTTTTGCACTACAGTCGTGCTTGTTTTTGCTTAAACTTAACCTGATACAAAACATAACAAATTTAATTGAGATTTTGGTCACGTATCTATCTTGCATTTTCAGTTCTGCGAAAATGTAATTGTTTGCATGTTGAGCAATTCAGACAAGTTGCCTACCGAAGAGGTGTTTTGCAATATATATATAACCATTTAGAAACACCCAATCTTTTCCGGATGTAGTCAACTTCCTTTGAACAGTTTTCTTCGTTTACTCGTAAGACTAGAACTTACAATGATTTTACACTGAGAAACAAAGAAAGATATCTAAAAAAAACAAACAAACGTAACAATCAATTGACTCCAACCGATAACGTGCGTTGCTTAGTTAGTTACTTTTATCGGCAGTTTACAATCATGCAAGTTATTTCCGTTTCGTGGTGGTCTTGAATTTTAGACTCTGACTTGAGTTTTCATTTACAAGTTAAGAACTATAGTTCAGTGGAAGTACTTCGTTGGCTTCATTAACGTCATGTTAATGTAATAACTGTGCGCAATTTTTCTCTAATTGTGTTTGGATAAATGGCATCAAGGAAGATCGTTGGCTGCAGCACTAGCAATATCAACATCATTATACCTGCTCTGGATCAGCTACAATGAGGGATGAGAGACCGCTTCCCAGCGTTGCTACAAAATTTTCGCATCTAACCTCGCTGTCGTTCCAGTGCTTCGTTCCCACACCAAATCGAATAGCTCCGCTGCCATTTACAACTATGTCCGCGAAATCCACAGCGAGGAATGGTTAATGAAACTATAGGAATCGTGCGTGGGTCACAGGAAGATGCAGGTTTACGGCACTGATCCGGTTGAATGCGCTGAACAAAATATTTTTCAACCTTACCTCTCCCAGGTAATTTAAAGGTTCTTGAAAAATTGAGTAATACTAACAAGTCCACTTTATTTAACAGGGTAGATGCTTCAACCTATGCCACATCCAAGACGTTAACGCCCGCAGCGAGTATTTGCGCCTCCCTCGCGTCTACCTTAGGGTTTGGGACTATCTTGAAGATAGACTGAACCAAGAAAATATCGGGGAAGCTTCAGATAGAGGCCAAACGGACTGCCATGTGCGAGTACCAGCATGGGAAATAAGCACAGGGAGGTGCTGACCTGTGCTTTCACAAATTCCAGATGTCCGAACACTACAAAAGATTGCAGACGAGATTTTGGACCGATATGCAGAAGCCCCCACAGCCGGTTCCGAGGATTATACACACCGACAGGGATTGCTGCAGGGACATTCCAAGGAGGCCCACAAAGTTTATAAAACCTGTTTTACAAGTAGTCCGAACTGCAAGTACGCCTGGACTGCACTTCATGCGTAGACTAGCATTTGATTGAACGACCAAGTCCCATCCCTTCATGTCGTAGCTCTCCGCATGTCTGTTGGAGTGTGATCAGGTAGAAGTATGGCGCCTGCGTGACACCCACGAGCACAATGCGTCCCGCACAGACTCATCTTGCAGCGTGGCAAGCTTTACAGAAAGGGAAGTGGGAGGGGCGAGGCAAGAAATGAATCCTTTCTCTGTAGTTGTCTACATGTTTGTAGTAATATTCCTTGTTACGACCTTCAATTTTTCAATTCAACGCCGTTATTTCGACGTGTTTAAAAAATCAGTCTGTTTATGTAGTTTCTCGCGCCAACTCTTGTATCATTAATTCTTTTGCTGTTCCTACATCTTTTTTCATTCTTGCCGTTATCGTTAATTGTCTTCTCGTCCAGTTGAAAGTAGCATTCTAGTTTACATCCGTTCATCCTATTTTTGTTTGTTCATGTCCTATTCTGCCGTTTACGTTTACTGTTTTATCTTACCTTATCTTTTTGTGTTTTATTGCTTTATATTATAATTTTCTTCTGAGCCATTGTCTAAACTATGAATGCGTAAATTCAGTCATACTTCCATGCATACATGGTACATCCTGTTGTAATTCTTTGATGTGACGCTTAAGGTTAACGGAAGACGACGTTGATTACTGACCCGGTTTTGAAACACGATGCCCACTGCTTAGACTCAAAATAAAAAGAACAAACATGGCATTACACATTTTTTTTACACCGTAATTTTTATTCAGAATATTTTTTTTTTAATTGGTAAACAGAGTCAGGTAAATAACAGGTCACACACGACGAAGCTGCGGCAACTGTGAATATCGGGCTGAAGATTTACAAACACGTCGTAGTGGAGCAGCATGTGAGAAAGCATGGCGTTATTACAACTTCAGTTTTTACCTTAATGTACCCCACATGAGGAGCAGATGTTTCAGGTTTTGTTTGACAGTCCTCCGTCTTCATCGTGGCTCGGACACACGTCAACGCAAACGCAGGCTTTAGCGGAAAGTCATGTAAGAATGCATTTTTACATTATGCTTACCATAGCTTTTTTCCACAACGAATTCATCTCCCTGGTTTAAACCTTTTTCTTTGGTTTTTTAATTACAGGCCATCTATGCAGCTTGCACGTGTTTCTTGCAACAACACGTCTCGCGCATTGAAGCCGTCGTGTTTATTTAGGCACAAAATGTTACTAAAACCCATTATTTCTCTGGTTATAGCTGTAACCATTCGATGTACAACGTTTTCCCGATATTCTATTACTAACAAAACCGTTATTCTTTTGAGTTTGTTAGGAATACGAGTTTGGTTTAGGTTAGCTCAGAGCGTGTTGACAGTAACAGCACAGCAGACGAAAACTGAGCGAGTAAACAGGCAGTTGCAGTTTACAACAACCTTCCCCCGAGGCACTGATATTGGTCTATAGTTCTAAAAAATTGCTGTGCCATTTTTGCTTCCGAAAATTTTTTTGCGTATGTTTCATATGTATACTTTTCCCATGATTTCAAATTCGTAAAATTACTCAACCATTGAAACTAATTATTGCACAACTCAGATGCAAAATAAATTGTCCAATGGCTGGCTACTCGCTCTCCCAGCACCAGTATGATTTCACGGAAAATAAAATAAAAAATTCAAAAATAGGGGGGACAGTAATGTGATATATGGCACAACTGTATTAGAAAGAAACCCTTAATGGACTTCTTATCAGTCGCGGATTTCTTAAAAAAAACGATAACCAGATCTGAAGCATATACCTAAGGACTTGCTACTTTTATTTCCCTGTTCTGTCTTTCATTTTCCCTTCTATCACTTTTTGGATTCACAATAAGGAATCCTTTGTAGTCGAAGTCACACAAAAAATTTCCCCCCTTTTTCAGTCTAATTCAGGTCAAACCCATACCACTGGGTTTCTGAGGCACCGCGAGCAAAAGGCTGAAACAGGTCAGAATCGGGTTATTCGTGTAAAACCCGAACCACTGGGTTGCTGGGTTGATCCTACATCCTTTTGTGTACCGCATGCTGTATTGCCACCCTAAGTCAGAAGTAGGGTAGTGAGGTGATAGGCCACCAGTCGGTTGCTTTCTCTGGCACCACGAGCAAAAGGGTGAAACAGCTCAGAATCGGGTTATTTGGATCAAACCCAAACCACTGGGTTGCTGGGTCAAACCTAGATTTACTTCACTTTAATCTGGAACGTCATCCGCAGGGCTTCCACTTTCAAGAAAATTTCACTAAGCGAAAACGACGTGTCAAACGCGACAAAAAAGAGAACAAGACGGAAGCGCGGCTTCACCGAGCCTTACTATATTACTATATTTGCGGTTGACTGACGTCGGTAAAGTGCAAAAAACTGGTTTTACTCTCTGTTTGTCTAGTTGTGTTAGGTATTTTTCTATCTATGCATCTATCTTTTTCTGTGTTTATCTAGGTACCTAGGTTGTTGTCTGGATGTCTTATTTACTGGTCTACCTGTCTGGTTTCTGGGAAATTCAGTCATCAATGGGAAATTGTCACACTTTTGTTGTAACATCTGGAGCCTCAAAGTTAAGGTTATAACTACTTTACTCATAACAATGTCTACCCAAGTATATGACTTAAAAAATAGCAACAAAACCACTTTCTGAAGTGAACTTCTCCACAACCAGACGAGTCAGATCCGCTATTCCAATGAAAAATCGTACTATATTACGACGAAACAAATCTTTATTACCATATCCCAACAGAGACCCAATAAATGTAACAGCCTGCCCTACACAAACAAATGGAATCCAAAGTACAAAAAATGTAACATCTGTTCTAACAGAAGAAAAACAACAAATAATATGTTACAACACAAACAAAACGGAACCGAGTAAGTGAACAATACTCAGTTGACATTTTTTCGCGACTGTATAAATTTACTCGTAAGGGAAAATAACATCTCTAGTGGCGCAGCTCATACGAAACCTCTTTTCCGTCAAGAACGCCAGCTCCAATTCCGCAGTCACAGAAGTCGACGTCATATCTATCGATCTTTCCCGTGCGTACTTCTCCACTGCCTGTAATACACATACAAATGCTGCAACACAGACGATAGTATAGTAACAACCAACATTTTACCTCATGAGTAAACGCAATGTCATTTGAAAAGCCATTAATGCTCAGCGTAGCGGTTGCAACGTATGTCTTTGTCGACGATTCCATAAGCTGTTGCGTTAGAAATGCTGCGGCGCGACAAAGTGAAAGAATGGGAGGTGTGGTGCCATATTTGTTTGTTAAAATAGACAATTTCCATCTCTTTTTTAATTGGTGTCACCAAGTCTTACTAAAATACAATCCAAATGCTATGAGTGGAAGAAACGTGTAGTACTACAAGCGAAAGTACATAATAAACATTTAACATATACTATAACAGCATTAATCGTTTTCATATAATCTAAAATCTTTCATTTGAAAGTCTTCATGATTTCTTAACTGACTACTGAACTAGTACAATTTAAAAGTTCTTTACAGAATCCATTTCACGATTAAAAGCAGCTTGGAGGTAATAGTAGTAACTAATATCGAATCTAATACTGGAACTGTACAATGAACAATCCGAACAACTTCACAAAGCATAACAATGTCAGTTGCTTGTGAGCAAACATGTTTCAATTCAAATTTTCGGGTTTTCCATAGGTTTGGATCTTTTTTGAATAAAAGATTCCTTTTAGCCAACAGAAATCCAAACAAAGTAACATTCTCTTGCTTGTTAAACAGGCTTGATTAGTTCAGCACTATGCTCTAAGGTTCAGCAAGATAATTTAGCGTTGGATAAAGTTATATCCAAGAAAGCATGAGCAATAAGCTACTTTCTAATTAGACTAGGTTTCACAAAAGTCATGAGTTGGTGACAAGTTTTGAGCAACGAGTGAAGTGCCCATAAAGAGCACATAAGAACAAAGAATCTATACTGCTGTTCATGAAGTATATCTTTCGCGACTAATAGAACGTGTATCAACACGAGAAGATTATCTACAATGTACGAACATCATTCGTTCCAGTCCAATATTACTTTTTAAAAAATAATCAGTTAGCTCGGTTCCTCTTGGTACTTCAAATTCGTTCTCAAATGGATTGCAGCACACTTCAGTAATAATACCATACTTTAATTGGCTTTGGAAACGTTATGCAGTCTATAAGAAATGTTCTATTGATCATGGCAATTGTAAATCGTTTTCTTGAATATCGAAAGCAGAGTTACTGGCCGTACCTTAACACGGGCCCTATGGTCTACCAAGGCCCACCGCATTTTTTGTCACGTGACCTAGCCTCAGGGCAAATCTTCCGCTGCCCGCCACACTAGAAAGAAGGCCTGAAATTACAATCATCAAAACGGCCTAAACTTCTTGTAAAAGTTTATTTTAAATTGAAATAATAATAAAAAGTGAATTTTGGTGCATGATTTGACCATTAAGAAACAGAATTTCGGAAAATTTTCCCAAAAAACATGCCTTCATTTTAGTCGCAACCCGCCATTTTTGTCAACAGAAGTGCTATGGCTGCCGCTCAAAAGCAAGTTTTGCAACTTTCGTCAGTTTAATCTCACACACGGTATCATTTGCTTGCTAAAACTGCCTGGACCATGACATTAGAAACAATAAGCTTTCAGAAGATATACATTTTATAGTTTTCTGTCCACAGTTAGCAATGTAAATGAGCCGTGGAGTGTGGGCACCAGGGTTATATTGCAAATAACCGAGTAGCATTTTCTTCCAGGGAAAGTATCAGCGCAGATTTTTCCTGCGAAGATTGTGGGAAAGTATTAAGCAGGATAGATAGTTTGAAAAGACACATGGAGACACACCTGAAAAATCCTACCCAAACAAAGAAACGGAAAAGGAAGGGGCGGAAAACAAATCTGTCAATATGGTATGAATATTTTTCTCAAAGTAGAATTATTTGTAATAATGCAAAATACATTTGCAGCAATAAGCTGACCACTTTGAAACGATGGCGAGAGATTCGTCCTCCAAGACCGAAGAAGCGCAGGCTTGACAAATTGCCCAGTGCAACTATTCGGGAAGAAGCGGATGCCGCAGAAGCTTTGGTCCTACTTCAAGGGCTACAGGCAAATGCTAACCGGGGAATAACTGCAGAAACAATAGACTCTGGGACGTATGGACAGCGCAGCTGTATAAACCCTATCGAGTCACCCCTGAACGAGTCTGTCAGCCACCAGGACATGGGATTGAATCCACGAGACCCCGAAGCAGAGGTCAGTTTAAAAAACAAATACCCCACAGCAATTATTTTACCTTACCTTTGTTGTATGTAGATGCCCGAAACCATTACTGTGCCCTTCTCATCAGCTCCTGTAGAAGAGTCGTGGTCCATCCCATCTCCCATCGCGTCCTGCAACACTGCTTATGCGTCCACGCCACTTGATGCTCGCGCGTCATTCAATGTAGTTCGGACTTCAACTCGTCGCTTGCTGGTAATCAAATCTGAAGAACCAAGTAGCGTTGTTTACCATATTTGATTTCTTTTATTTTCCCGACGATGCGGCTGAAACTTCACGATTGAACTCTACAATTTGTTCGTGTAACCGCACCATGGATTTGGAACAGACATTCCTGTGCTCAAGATGCGCCACAGTGAGAGTACCGTGTGGGAGTGGAGTAGAGTGTGGGCAGTCTTGTATCCTTCGACCATCGTGCGCAGTTGCAGAATGTTCTGTCAAGGCTCGGAATGATGTAAACTTCAGGTCACATCTATCACATTGCTTTTCCGTTGAGCTGCTCCCGTGCTCTCTTTCATCATGGTCCTTAAGACGAGACATGTGCGGGGTTTGGAACTCACATTTCGGGTACTGGCAGCTATATTTTTGGTCTTCCTTGTCGTTTGTGAACCTGTGGTCTCGTCTCAGGTTTTGCATGTTCCTGAATGTCTTGTGACATGCTAGACACAGAAAGCTCCTTTGCTCGTTCCTGTAAGAAAATGCAACTCAGTTATTTGCAATATAACCCTGGTGCCCACACCCCACGGCTCATTTACATTGCTAACTGTGGACAGAAAACTATAAAATGTATAGTGGTGAATTTAAGTATTTCTTGTGTAGTTTGATTAAAGTCAGATTATTAACGTTAAAATTAGTATTCTTCAAAGATGTGTAGTAAATTAACACTAGGGAGATGGGAATTAACATGAAGCAAACGGTTTGTTCAGCCGTAAAACATTCAGTCACGCCAAAAAAGTCAAGTTCCGCCTTATAAGGATAGAAGAGTGCGTATCAGATAAGGCGACTGAGACTTCGGAAAAAGCCGCTGAAACCAGGACCCATGTAGAATTCTGCGTTTGATTTAACCTAATAGTATAAGGTAAACAGTTGTCAGTCATTTAAGTCTATTTTTGGACGGTGGCTGGTCAACATAGTGGAAGAACTATTAAGTGTACTTGGTTACCCCCTATTAAAAGAGGGTCATTTCTAGAAAACTGAGTTATTGCTAAGTGAGACGTTGTCGGAGACGCATCAGCAAACCGCACTGGAGACCCTGCGATGCCATAGCTTTTCACCCTAGCATTTTTCGTTAAGCTTGCTGTCGCTTCCCATTTGCCTTCCGTTTGCGGAAATGTCCAGTAAGTAATCAGTTACGTACCTACCAAATAAATTTTCGTATGTCTGATTATTACTGAATTAGTGCACGTGATGTTTTGTTCGGGCAAGGTAATTTTGGATTGAGAGGCTTGGTAGGAGCCCGGCATTCTTGCGCGCTGGGCATCGATTGCACTGTTCACAATTCAGCCAAGATTGTAACGCTTTTAACGTTCTTCCTATCACTTCTCCAATGGTCGTGGCGCTATTTGGCTAGCGTAATGTAATTTAAGGAAAATATGTTCTCAAATTATTTTACGCCGGGAGTCGCTGGGCAAAATAGTTACCTTTTGAGCCTGCTAGGTGGCATTAGTGAGTCGCATCTACTCGGCCTGGCTCTGCAGACACCTTTCTGCGATAGCTGCTCTTGAAACTAAATTGGATAGCTCTGCGCATGCGCCGCGTCAGACTTCGCTGTGTTGGTTTCTATCCATTCCTCTTCTATATAGAAAAAAAATGTTTTCTAGATTTTTCTCATATTTTCAGTCAAGTTCAAGAATCTTTGAAGCAACAAGTAAACAAAGTTACCAGGTATAGTTATCATTTCGTCAGAAACTTGTATTTCTTTTCTAGTTATTTGGGAATATGTCGTCTTTTTGGTGCTTGTTATCATTATACACAGCTGTAGCTATTATTCTTGTCCGCGTATCACCCTATTTTCCTTTGTCTATCCAAAATGCTTTACAAGTTTTCAGGGCACCAAGTTCGAAACTTTTTTCGAACGCCATACGGTGCGAACTCTGGCGGCTGTAGGGAGAAGTTTTACCCACCACTTTGAAATAACCAAACTAAACCTGCCATCGATATAAACCTTCTCATTTATGATAAATTATATATGTATTATTGACGAACAACAAGTTAAAACATACTTTATACATACGTTCTGTATTTTTTGTTATTAGGCTATAGAACATCGTCGCTCGTTACTAAAGCTCAGAGCACAGGATTGTCATGTTTTTATTATATTCTATCTTATTCTCTATGATTAATGATTATCTTACTAAAAATTGCGTAATTAGTTTGAGCCAGTTAATATTGAACAGTTTTCTTCGCCTTTTCCGAAAACTATTACTTGTGCGTGGCACACGGGTGAAAAGAAAAAAGAGGAAAAAGATTAATAAACCTTGCAAGATGTGTCAGTAGCGACAGAAAAGAGAAGGGGGCTGCTGAAGATGAATGAATCTGACGCGGCGCATGCGCAGAGCATTCCCGATTTAGTTCCAAGAGCAGCTATCGCGGCGCTAATTTCGCTTCTAATAGCTCTTATGGTAGGCTCCTCCCACTGTCGCTTCTTGATACCTTTACACTGTGCTCGAGCCAAACAAGGGTTCACTGTGGAGCAGAATCCTTAAATTTTCTGCCTCCCCTTCTTACTTAGTTGTCAAGGTCAGAATGATTCAGTTTGATCATCTAATGAACGTGCTCTGTAGGTCCGGATCAAGGGGAAGTACTTCGACAAATCCAGGAGCTGTTAAATTCAATAAGCAACACCGCAAGTGGAAACAGCGCTGCAACATCGAGCCAGGCGCAAGAGCCGGCTCGAACAAATCAGCAAAGGAGCTCTTTGAACACTGGCATTGCATCGCCAAGTTCCCTGGTGAACAACATCAGAAGGGCCCAGGCTAGTTTCCAGCAATCTAATGAAAACGTGGACCGTACAATGGGCAGCTTTTCATCGCAACCTGCGGTTGGCTCCACGATCAGCTGTAATTCGTCAACCATCACCTACAGCCCGCTCGCACTGAATAACTCCAGCCTTCAATCGACCACTGGACAACAGCAGGGGTCCTGTATTCTTCCTTCGACCTCTTTCATCACGACCCCGTCCTCCAAGACAACAACCAAACGAAGGAGCTGACGATGTTCCGGAACGTCAACCTGGTCCTAGACGAACCGCTTCTGGGAAAGGCCTTCCCTTTATCTACAGTCGCCGATATCGGGCTAAGCCTTAGCAAGCAGCCTTCTATAGTCACCACTTTGTTTCCGCAAGTCACTAAGCTGATCAAACTTTGCATAACCGTTCCTGCGTCGTCTGCGTCAGCTGAAAGAAGCTTTAGCGCGCTGACACGTTTGAAAACGTACCTGCGAACGACCATGCTGCAGTGTCGCTTAACGCACCTCATGCTGCAGTGTCGCTTAACGCACCTCATGCTGCTTCATATTCACAAGAAAGAGGCAGCAGAAATTGATACAGAAGAAGTGTGTCGCCAATTTGTTTCTAGGACAACAGAGCGGAGAAATACATTTGGGTTTTCGTAACTGCTCGTTTTTTTCGGTCTACGCATTATATATACGTGCTATTTTTAAAGTATAAAGACTCCTAATGAAAATTACTAGCAATAGTTCTAAATAAAGTAAAATAAGCCAGAAGTTTACATTGCACTCGCCACCCCTACCAAAAACTACTTCCTGCGCCACTGTATATAATGTCTTCAGACTGAAGCAACGACATGAAATGTTGTGTAAACGCACTGAGGCGTTTTCCGCTCTCGGGCAATCACAAGCGGCTAGACTGAATCCGTGCGTCTGGTAAAGCGAAATTGACGTGACAATACATTATTAACACATATAGAATGGAGGGTTTATTTTAGTATCAGGCTACAGTTGTATCTTATTTTTGCAGAACATGTAGAATGGCATTACATTTAAGTCTGGATAGAATAACTACATCCGAACTTGCCATCAGCAGAAATCCGTCATAAGTAAATTATTTGGTAAGTAGGTCACGCACGTCTTTGGAGAATATGTTTTTTTCGGCGTTTTAGTAAATTTGCTCTCGACTACATCGATAATAATTGTTAAACTGGAAAATATTCTGACATGAAAAGGACGTTTTTGTATTCATGGATAATTACTCAGAAATTGGCAATGATGTACTTTTCTCATTGACGGGTTAGTCTTTGCAAGCCGTACGAGGTTACTATTTTGTAAATTCATTATATACTGATGTGACTATGAAATTAAGTCCAATACTTAAACAAAGCAATGCATTTTGAAGCGAAGAATAAGGGAAAAAATCAACAATGTCTGTAATTTCTTGCATTATTAACGTTTTCTTTCTAATTAGATGAGAGACGCACGCAAGAAGAAGCTTCTCGCCTATTAAATTTAAGCCGGAGAACTTTGAGACGGATATGCCAACTGCGGGGGCTTGCGTGGGAGCGCTACAGCATATCTGATGCAGAGCTCGACGAAATTGTTTAACGTGAGCTAGAAAACGCCCCGTTGTTTGGTAATGGTATTGTTAAAATCTACTGAAAGAGTGTGTATCAATTTGTTTTGGCTAAGTGTTAAGCTGCTTGCTGGAAGACTATGTTCACTCGGTTTAAGAATCCCTCGACTTCGTGTTGAGAGGTCATATACTAGAGTGAGGCAGTCCAACATGCCATTTCGGTATAACCCCATACGTCGCCGGATATACCACGTCCGTGCCCCACTTACCTTATGGCACATAGACGGCAACCATAAACTTGCAAGGTAAACCCTCGTCTTCAAGTTAGTGATGTCAACGACTCGACTCGACTTGGCCAAGAGTCGAGTCGAGTCAATGGTCTTGTTGCAATATCCCTTAGTCGAGACGAGTCGAGTGGATAAGACACGTTCGGTGCCTTCAAGATCCGCACGACGTCCAGGTGTACACTGTCACCAGGTAAATAGTAGATTATGAATCTACACACCCGGGAAAACAGAATAAGACTAATAAAGAAAGAAAAATGAAGAAAAAACAACAAAATGGAAAAAAGAAAAAGGATAAGAACTAAATGAAAGAAAGGGAAAAAATTCAAAAAACTCAAAAACTGCGTCTGAGACAAGGAATCTATGATTCAAAGGTCTGCGATGACCGTACGAACGAGGAACACTCGCGCTGGTCATCTCAAATGCACGTCCTGGCAGAGAAAACAGTCTCGAAGTTCAAAGTCATGGTCGAGGGGCAAATAAGCTCGTGACCCGAGGCCAACATGCTAGGTGAAATAAGGGCTTAAATATAATTGTAATTAATGAAGAGACTCAATATTAAATAATGAGGCTAAGGGTCTAAATTTAAATTCTTATGCCTCAAGAGGAAAGAAGAGGAAAAAGACTATAAAACCGAAGGAGAATAACAAAATTAGATTTGAGAGTTTGTAACGGGTCATCAGGAGAAACTGAACAAACTGGTTTCGACGCCCACTTCTCGACCCGTTCTCCTCAGCGGCGTCCTTCGCGGTACTGGCCGCGTAGCCCCAACTCTTGTTCAAATGTCTTAAAGTTAGGTTTATCATAAGAAGACATATTAATGTTGAAGTAAAACATGATTCACTTAAGTCTTAGCAAGTTTCTATAATAACCACTATTAACTAATTCCTTATATATCTTATTAACTCTATCTTTAAAATCTTCAAACTCTACGAAACCTTACTAGTTGCGAGTAGAATACATTAAAGCCCATATTCTTATCCACATTACTATCAGGAAACGTGCAAGATACAACGTTAAAAGAGAAATCGCCTACTTTATGATACACTTTTATTCAAGTCTTACCCGAAGGTTGAACGATAACGTCCAAATCTAAAAATATGTCCCGAAGGTGGTTATCGTTCGTCTGTTCGAGCGACAACTCTTCAGGATAAATTAGTTTTGCTGTATTGTTGACGTCCATTATGGCTGCATCAAGTTGACATTTCCGCGAAGAAGTCTGTTTAAACGAAGTCCAGTTAGTGGTGTTTTGTTCCAAAATGCACCAATACATCAAACGAACTCCAGACAAACTGTCTATTCACGTTCTGGGAAACCCGCTGATACGAAAAAAGTGGATAAAAGCCGCTATAAGGGCAGATGTCAATCTGTCAACTGCTTTTTTGTACTGTAGATATAGACAGTGTGGACATAGACAGTATAATTAGTTGTTGTAGAAGTACATATTCTGACCGACCTGTAGAGCTCTTTGAAAATATCGTTGTTTCTTATCAGATACAAGCGCTGGGAACGAATTCAGCAGTCCAGAGAACTTCTGCAGGAACAGGGACTAATTTTGCACGCCATTTCTCGGACAAACCTTCCACAGCTTCCTGCACGGCATTTGCCGAGGATCCAGCCCGTTCTGAAAGAATCACTGGACCCGGAAAACCCCAGATGGAAGGAATAATCCCCAGTACATCCCTACCTTGGAGTGTTGTGGCGGTATCGGATAAAAACTCGAAGCCTGGTCAAAACACAAATTTATTAATGCCTCTGGATGCCTAAACCTCTTCTGGCTTCCTCTAGCCCAACCTTGCAGTGGCGCGGAGCCATCCTCCTTGTCACCGGCTTCCCATGCAACCCGAGTCCACCGCTGTAGCAGTAAGTTGTATTCATTTCTTTAATTTTATTGTATGTGTTATTTCATCCATAGCAGTTATCTTTTTTTTCATTCCTTTCCTTAGACTATGTCTTCTCAGGACAGCTCTGCAGCAGGTGGCACAGTGGCAGAGCGTGCAGGAACTCCTCTTGAGCCTTAGCCGTCCCCGTCGTCTGCCTCACCAGCGCCGCATCATTCACCAGCAAAGGTTAAGTTTCTACTTCCTTCTCCTTGAATTCGTATTCCAATTTCAGACTTCATTTTTCAGAAGCCTTCAAGAGTAATAAGCAGAATTCTGCAGTTTGTCAATATTCCAGGGACGCCTGGAAAGGGGCCAAAACCAAATTTGACGCCTCCTGTCGCTTCAAAGTTTCTAAAAATAATCACTCTACATATATTTATTAGATTTTAGGCGATTCTCAAGTTTGTTGCCGCTCTGCCGGGAACCCCTCCTGTTGAGGAGCCAACTCTTCCGCCGGTGTCAGCAGCATAGGCTGCACTTCAATCTCGGGCAGCTGCTACGATTGATGAGGCCACTGCTCCGACTACGTTCGTTTCAGAAGCCGGGTCTCAGCCTGCGTCCGAGCCGGCTGCAAAAGGAACAAAATATCTGCCTATTGCCGGGAGCAGTCAAGTTCGTGACCCAAACAAAAACAGTCGAGCTTAACTCGCACATTTTTGAACCAGTTCCCAATACTAAAGGTAAGACTAAGCCAACAAGAATTTAGATTTTCCAGAGATCGATGAGATTCACATCAAGTGTAACTTGCGCGTTATTTATTTAATAAAGAGGTTCCCATCATGCCAAAGGCAGGCCTGCCGGACGCGGAATGGCGCAACATAATGTTGAAATACGCTACTGGAAAAATTCACCTTTGAGAAAGGCCAAAACCCAAAAAATCCTCCATGGATCCAGGTGAAACCCCAGATTGACGAATGTAACAAACTGAGGGAAAAAGAGAAGAGCAAGCAGAGGATGATGTCGAGCCTCAACGGGAAACGCGTCGAACATGGACCTCTTCCCTGTTCGTGCAAGTACCGTCCAGCCTCACCGTTGAAAAGCTCTTTCAAGGTAACCCTTCAGACTTTTTGTGTATGTAGCAATAGTTAACAAGAAACAATTTTTAATATTAACTGTGTAACTCTTTTCCTTCAGCCCAACCTCGCAGTGGCACGGCGCCAGCATCCTGTTCCCCAGCTTCCCGTGCAGCCAGAGTCAACAACTGGGGCAGTAAATAATATTCGTCATATTTTCTTTATGTCTTACTACGTCAGAAACACAATAATACCTGCATCTGTCCTTCATTTTCCTTCCCTTCACTTTCATCAGAGTGCGCCTTTTCAGGCAAGCTCTGCAGCAGGTAGCACGGTGCCAGAATCTGCACAAACTCCTCTAGAGCCTCAGCCGTCCACATCATCGTTCTCGGCAGCTCAGGATCACTCTCCAGCAAAGGTAAACGTTTACTTCCTTCTGGTTAAAAACGTATTCCAACTTTTAGCCTTCATTCATTTTCCAGAAACCTTCCAGAATATTAAGCAGGGTCCTGCAGTTTGTAAACATTCCCGGTACACCTGCAATGGGCGCCAAAAAGAATTTACCAGGCCCCGTTACTTCGTAGGTAACGTTTATTTTTTGACTCCAAAACCTATCATTCCATACAAATGAATTACAATCTAGGCGCTTCCCAAGTCTGCTGCTGCTCCGTCTGTAGCCGCCGCCTCTGCTGTGCAGTCAACGCCTCCGCCAGCTCCTGCAGCAACGTCTGTTTCGCAGCCTCCGACAGCTACTGTGGTTGAGCCTGCTGTTCCCACTATGTCAACTTCGGAAACCAGGTCGGCGGGGAAACCGGAATCATTTCTGCAGGCGTCCGGACCTGTACGTTTAACGTTCTTTTTTAATGCAGTTTGCTTTTAGTTTAAAAGGCAAATTTCAGTGCTGCTCTATACCCAACGAACATTATTATTAATTTATACGTTTCTTTATTAGGCCACAATGAGGCACTTGCTACCCCAGAACTGGGTTAAAAAGTCTTCAGGATTTCGACTGTGACTGGATCGCTAGAGCAGTCTACGATCCTAAGGGGAGACTGCAGCAAACGCCGTCCTGCTGGTACACGCCGCCTCCTTTGAGTGCTCCGAATGCTACCGGTAATCCGCATCCCGGTAGGTACTTCGCGCGCCGCCTCTTCCTTCAGATGCCGGTTACTAAATGGAAGATACGGATCGACTGTTCCCACAAGTGTGGCCAGCTTCAGGTCAAATGCCTGTATCACCGCCTGCGCTTGGTGCTGGACGTCGACGACTATCTCTACCTCGGCGCCGAGTACCTCGAGTGCAAGGGTTGTAAGAAACTATTTCTTGCGTACGACACCCGGATTCTTGACCAACTCACCGACGACGTGAAAGCGCATTTTCCTTTAGTTCTAACCCATAGGTATGCCTGTCACACGTCCAATGTCAAGATGATGCGGTCACGTACGCTCGGCAACAGCCCAACGGCCCTGCAAAATGACCTGAACGAGCGTCACACTGACAACTGGCTGGAGAAGCAGCTAATGTACTTGTCATCGTGCTTGCGACGCCGGAAATCCCTGCAGGCGATGAAGCAGCAGGATCCCAAATTTGAGAAGCCTCCTGCAATCCGAGAAGTCCATACTGCCAAGTGGCTCCTCTACGTCTACGTCAGAGACGTCTGGAGCAGGCTTGACGTCGTAGAAGCTGCCATCACTTCTACGTTTGGGACGATCCTGAAGATCGACAGCACCAAGAAGGTCACTAAAAAACTCGCTGGTTCAGACGCAGATACGGCTACCTGGTGTACGAACGTGGCGAATGAAAGATCCGAGGTCCTCATCTCAATCCTCACGTCATCGGATAGCGTGGCGAACCTGCAGCCCATGGCGGAGGGCTTAATGTCCAGGTACGAGGAAGCCTCGGAGACCTCACCGAGCGTGCTCTACACAGACAGGGACTGCTGTAAAACAGAGACTGCCAGGATTCGAAATACGGAGACCTCTTCTACAGATGGCTGTCGCTCCAGGTGAGGCTGGACATCTGGCACTTTATGCGGCGCCTGGCAGTGGGCTGTACGAACGAGTCTCATCCCTTGTACCCTACATTCATTTCCAAACTCAGCGCCTGCATATTTGAATGGGGACAAGGATGATATGGCTCTCCTCTTGCGAGCCAAACGAGCTGAAATGGAGACAGCTGGGCTTGGCAATCCATCTGAGGCGACAGTCCGTTCTTCCGTCTCCAAGGACGAAATGGCCCGGCACTGCAGGCGACGAACACGCGGCACCGCAGTCACTATTGCGTAATAAAGATTAAATAAAGTTCATAAACGTTCCGCTAACGTTTACTTATAACACACACTGAATTATCTTCTTACTCAACAGCCTCGTAGACCAACTAATTACCTCAATGTCCCGGGCAACGGACGCCACTGGAGTACCCGTCTTTCGGTCAGAGATGCCAGAGATCTGGGCAGTTGAGAAGGTTCACGTACCGTGTATCCAGGACGTGGGCGAGCTTCAGTTGTACACGGTCATGGGGACTTTGCGCAAGGCGGGCATCGAGCTGTCTATAGATGCGCTCAGGGAACAACATCGTTGGAAAACTTCCACTTGCATCTTCCTCGCGCTATCCCAGGAATCTAGATATAAATAATACATATTTAAAGAACATCAGTTGATAAAAAAATCCTGCATTATTTTGTTAGGGACATCGGCAAACGCCCTGCATTTCCAGGCCTATCTACTCGATTTTGTGGTTCGCTGGAATGCAGCCCGCGCGGCAGAGGCTGTTGACACTCCCCGTACGCCGCGCAGGACGTTCAATACCAGGTTGAATCTCAACAGTTGAAGCAGTATTACGATATAAATTCACACTGTACTGTTTGTTTTGAGTAGGCTCCAGGCAATTGTCAACGACCTACATGACAAAATTTACGGCGAGTCCCTCTTTCCCAATTTCCGGCCTCCTAAGCGAATTCCGGAGCATAAGCCGAAGGAGAAATTGGGAAAAAATTACCGGTACAACGAGACCCAGGAGTCTCTTCCGGAAGCGGGGTCCGAGAATTTCCTCGAGCAGATTGACAGTGGGGCTGAGACCATCGCCGCTCAGGCAGGAACTGCTGAGGACTCATCGGTACTCCAGGTCGACGAAGACGCTCCGATTGCCTCCCTCTTGGACGCCAAAGACCCCACTGTAAAAAACTGAACGCACATTTCGGACGGACAATTGCTGCGACGCATATCCACCACCTAACAAGCCGTGGCTAATACTCATTTTTTTCTCAGAACTTTCCAGCTGTCCCTTCAGTCGACCAACCGACCAGCGATACTAGCAGCACCACTGGCGGAGCCAAGATCCTCCCTGTTCCTGTTGTCCCTTTTGGTCCAGAGCAGCCTGGAGTCGAAGCTTTCGTCACTAATGACAGGCTGGAGCAGCCTGACGATCGGTCTGTGTTGGTCTCGTCACATCTCGCCGAAATTCTCGACCTGGAAGCCGCTTTGCTGCAGATAGATACTGCCAGTATTGCCGTTTCAGTTCCGGGGGATCAGCCCAGCTGTAATGTTGTTGACGAGGAGCAAATGGAAGAGGCAGCACAGGAAGCTGCAGTGTCAACAGACACCGCAAGAAGCCGCTGCGTCGGAGAAATCAGCTCCTGTAGCCTTGGACCACCTAGGTAGGCCAGGATGGGAGGTGGTCGACAGGCTGCCGGCCTTGCTAGTGCAGCTTCAGGGACTCTCCGTTCCTGACGAATTGGCCGGGGAGATCGTGGAGTGCTACAATGCCCTCCACGCAATCGACAAACGGCCGCTGACGCACATTCCTTCGGTGCGGAAGCCAGCGCCTACTGCTAGGTTTAGCCGCAAGAAGGATTCCAGCCACATCAATATCGCGACTATGAAGAAGTAAAAGATTATTTGAACAACTTTCATAGTTATTCGTGCAGTTAATATACTTCTAATCCAGATCTTTCGTCAGTGGCTCAGAGCCAATACTGTCAACTGGGGCCAGTAGACTGGTCTCCACCATCTGCCTCCGACTTTGCACGGAGATAGAGTCGGCCAAGAAGGGGCCCAAGTATGTATCTCGGTGGACTCTTATAGCCCACAGATACAATCTCCTCCGGCAGGCCCTATTTGACTGCCAAGCTCTGCGGGAAAACACTCGCATGAGGCTTTTTAGGATCAATCCTACCACTCTCCACAAATGGTAATTCTGAGACGCAACTGATGAAAATACAAACAATTACTACGATATTTTCCAGGTACGATGCTGTGTCCCGCACAAGTCATGCAGGCGCAGCTGACACAGGATCTGATACTGCCGAATCCACCGCTCGTTAGCGAGGAAGCCCATCTTCTGTCAATGCAACGGCCGGTTTCGGCTCCACGTCGTCGGCAAGAGGTCATGAGCTTTGAACAGCCGGAGGACACCGTCGGCCAAAGCAGCGGAGCGGCGGTGGAAGCGAGCGCGGCCGAGTGTCGAGTCGGGGACGAAGCCAGCTCCCAGTACGTCAGGTACCACTGTTCCGTTGGTTTCCGGGCCTTCGTCGAACAAGACGACGACTGTCTGGCGCTGGAAAAAGATGGTGGCCGAGATGAAGGAGGTAGATGATCTAGAACCCATCCTAGCTGCTCTTCAAGCCTCCGCAACTCCATTGTAAGACAGCAATGCTCTTGTAGTTTCTGCGGGGGACCTACAAAGGATCCGGGCCACAGGCATTACATGGGCTAGCGTTACTGCTCAAAAGATCCAGGTAAGAAATTGGGCGTCGACGAATGGCTGGCGGAAAAGACACGCCAGAATCGGCAACTGCGAGAAAGCAAGCCGAAAAGGGGTCGAAAGCCTGCCAAAAATAGAAAATGAGCTGATCGATATAAACAGAAATACAAACAAAGGATTCTATCACTCTCGCAATACTACTCCTTCATTAAGACTTCAGAATTGTACTTAATTTTACTTTTGAAATTAAACTAATGAAAAATGTGACCTTGGATGTGATAAGGCAACTGAAATAATAACAAGAGATAGAGAGGGTCTGCATAGGAATTTCGTGTAATTTATGGTACAGTTAAGTACACTAGATAATAATAAGTATAAACTATACTTGCTGGCATATAAAGTGATCAGGGGAAAGATTTCAAACTCTGCATTAAGTATACTCATCCCTTCTCCCTCGCTCCCTCTCCCTTTTCCTCCTCTCCCCCCCCCCCCCGCCTCTCTTCTTCTTCCCTCGGGCGCGAGAACATCGTTCCCCAGCTTTCAGAAGCGGCTTTGCGAACCCTCGAAATCAGTTTTGGCAACCTAGTTACCAAATAATTGGCAGTCGAAACCAATGGGAAAGGAGGATTGCGCGTTGTTCGGTTGGAAAACTTAAGACATCCAGTCTGAAATCAACCTCCCTATCGCAGACGTGATTGGGGGATGGATTTGGACGAAGCTGAAGACGACAGGTTCGAGGAGCTTCTCGACCAGGAAGATGGAGCTTACGCAGTCTTCATTCCCGTTTCGGAGAGCAAAGAAACAGAACGCGGCCAGGTAGCTGCCCTCGGAAAGGACGTCAAATCGATCGGTCAGGGCAATCACGGTGAGGGCGCAGCAGATGCAGAGGACGAAGAGCGACCTAGCGACGAGGAAGAAAACTTACACGGGAATTCAATCCGCAACAGACGTTAACACGGAGTTGGGAGCGGACTGAGAGCTTGGCAGAAGAGCTCGTCGAGCTTCAAAGACGAATTGTCTTTGCCGAAGTCGCGTCCACGTTAGCTTCTATTTTTAACACCTTGGAAGAGATGGACAAGCATCCGATTGCCTTCGAGCTGTTACATCCAACGACACCGGATGTGACGACTTCCGAAAGCCGTAGCTGCCGGGCTCACGTTGGCGCACAAACTATAAAACGGTAATACCGATTTAAATGCTGTTGTGTAGAATATCGTTGGTTTTTTTCCGCGATTGTTAACTTGTACCTTTATTAGCATACTTGTTAACATAATTTTTCTTAGCCTTATAGCTTTTACTGCCGCAACTACGCCTGTAAGATGTCCCAGCAGGAGCAGGCTGGTATAGGCTCTGTGATTCCGGTTTCTCAGCCAGTTCTCAAAGGACAAACTGCAACCTGTTTATCACAGCAGGTTTAATTGAATTGTCTGGCGGTCCGAAAAGGTCCGCTGCAGCGTGCGGATCAGTCACTCCGTGCTTGAGAAGGGGCGAATATCCCTGGAACGACATGAGCAAAATAGCCCTGACGGTAATAGTGAAATTTCCTTTGAAGTTTGTGAAGATCTAACCAATCCTTACCAATTTGTGCACAGGTACAGGCGCTGGGAACGCAAGCAGCAGCCCAGGGAACTCGTGCGAGAACAAGGAGCGAGTCTGCCAGTCATTATGTGTGAAAACTACCCGCAGCTACCCGCCCGAGAACTGCCCAGGGTTCAGTCCACTACACAACAACCTGAAGGATCTGAGGAATCGTAGACGGTAAATCCTATTTGCAGGACATCCGCTCGAAGCAGTCAGGTTGTGGAACCGGTCCCCGATCCTACCAACGAGGCACCTGACACTCATCCGCCCGCCTGCGTCGTTTTGCCAGCTGCATGCCCTCGGCTCATTAAATGTTAACTGGTAAATGCCCCTGCCACATAATATATTTAACAGCATCCTATGCCTGCGAGAAGCTACCCAAATCTCTGAAAGATCTGACGTGAAACATTTTCAATCACTTTAATTGCAGCAATTTCGCTGAAGCTGTTCCAGATTTTCTAGGCACGGAGATCCACAAAATGTTGAGTCCTGGAAAGACTCTGTGGTTGTCCATAAAACACTGCGCTGACCGCATACTGGAACGACTAATTTGATTGACAACATTTTTATAGATCCTCAAATTACTCGATTTATCTCGGCCGATCAACCACTTACGACTGCGACCGGGTCCTCCTGCACCCATTGACGACGCACAGTGATTCGAACCAATGTTATTCAAAACCCTTCTTCCATTTCACTTATCACTCTACTACGCATACTATCTTGAACTAACGCCGCGCCGCTCTCCCGTTCCGGACTACGTAAACTGTGGGATGTTGGCCGAGATTGCGTCTTTTAATCGCAATCACAGATGGCTGGCATTGCGAGGTCACACCTTCCGGATTCTAAACTTTTTACCGCACAGAAATTGCTATCCGTGATCCTATACATGCGACTGGCATAGTGTACAAATGTTAACGCAACCCATTCATGAATGCTCAACTTGAATACCTGTCGTACGCTTTCTGGACGTGTCAACGATTACAATATCCAGTTCCACTTCGACAAGCCCTTGTTTTCTGAGTTACAACGTGAAACGGAAGATCTTGTCAAGACTTTAGTGTTGAACTTGATTAAAGCAGATTATGTCTTCCAAACCATCGCACAGAATTGATGTCTCAAGAGAAAATGTATCTTATTCGACGATGTTGCCACGCATTTCTGTAATTCTCCAGCTGCCATGCGCGGAATGTAAAAATTCGAATGTAAATGGAAACTGATGGAAATGGTAGCTAATGAGGTTGGGAAACCAAGTCAAGCAATTTCACCAAATTTTCCAGATACGTTTTAACGAATTTTGATTGTAATACTAATAATTTGAATCGTGGCTTGTCTAGTTTCTTTCAGCAAGTCAGCAAAAAAACACAAGGGCTAGGAAGGTAAACCATTTTCTGTACAGGTTTCAATTTTGAAATATTTCCTTTTTTTAATGTTGCCGACGGTGTGTTTGACTAGCACGTGCGGCCACTCTTGATTGCCTGCCTGCCAGTTAATACTTGTTCTGACTTTCGACTGCTGCCTGGCTGAAATTGACTGGCAGTGTAAACCAAGCTTGACAGTATCCTTGGGGTGCATTGAAAACGTTCCCATCTGATGTGGGCGGCAGCCGTATTGTGGTAGGAGTGCTGTTTGTTTACAATGGCCGGTACACTGTGCTATCGATCGCTTTTGTGAAACGAAGAAGTTTAGTTTTTTTACAGCACAACTCTGTCGGCGAATTGTGGCAAACTTGTCACCATATGGCCAAGTACTGGGAAGCTTAGAAAGAACTCGAACTGAAGAAAAAATTGCTTCATTATAGGTGGGGAGGACCCTTACCCGTTTTGCTCAACCGAGTTGGCCGCTGACGACTACCACTGGCCACCCACTTCTTATTTTTATTTGGCAAATTATTTGGTAATGACAGTAAGTTATTACACCCAAGATCAGTTCAGGGCCTACAAGTCGCTCGAGGCTTACAATTTTGTTGTTTCGGAGTGGGTTGAAGAAGTGAATGCAAACCGTTCGATCCAGCAGAGATATGGCTTCAAAGAAGAACACACCCTCTTGCACTGGCAAGGTAAAAAAAAAGTTATTGTCTAACAGTGTAACTTTTTCGTGAAACATGAGTTTGATAGGTCAAACATTCTCAGTCTCTTTGGAGCAAGGTTTTACGACCGTGGGCCATCATAACAACAGCCGGCGAGATAATCGCAGCCCGCTGCACATGTATGGTAGGGTAAGACTGAATAGTTATCTTTGTAGAACGTGATAACAACGCAATTATGACCTTTTTTCAGTTTGGGTGAATGCTGTTCCCACGTCGCAGCCATGCCGTTCTTTGTGGTGTTGAGCGTGCAGTACAAGGAAGTCAAGACCTGCAAGGGATGCGGAGCAAGTGGCTCGTTCCAAACTTGAAAAAGGTACCTAGTTAACGCATTACTATCCACAGAAGTTAATTATTTCTTGTTACATATTTTCAGATTGAATACAAGCAAGCGAGGGACATACATTTTGCCTCTGCTGAGCACAAGAAAACCTCATCGAGGCTGCCATCGTAGGTACGGAGACTGACAACTCCTCAAGAAGGAAGTCGTCCTTGAAAGCAGTTCTCCCACCGTAAGACGAGGAGTTTGCGAAGCATCTGTTGGCTCTAAAATCAACGAAGAAACGCCGATTGTTGTACTGTGTGGTAGAAGGCTGCAATTACCTGGGACCGCCTTCAAGAAACGTCTCTCTACCACAACCAATCTGTTTGCTACAAAAAAAAGTCCTTCGCCAGCTTGGATGACACACTGAAATACTGCAGAGATCTCTTCTAAACAACTTTAGGTAGGTAGATATTACATACTTTTTAGTATTCATAGTTTAATCGCCATTTGTGTTACGATAGGTCCAGCGTTCAAAGCAATGGCCAGCATTGACGACGATTATGATTGAATCGCTCTCGTTGGTGAGGAGAGTGGACCCGTGTCGTTATCGAGGAAGAGTTAAGTTAGTGCCATATGGCGCTATTTTACACGTGTGGGGAAATCTAAGCCGAGGTGTAATGAGCGCCATAAAATACTCAAATACTCTGATGGAACTACCTCAAACCTCCACAAACATCTTAAGCAAATCCACAAGATTAAGCCTCCCAAATTGAATGGTGAAAAACCCACTCCTGCTGCTGAGGCTACCAACGTCAAGAAGCAAAGCACCATTGTGTCAACTTTTCAACAACCATCAGGAGTAACAAAAAAACTTATGGAGACCCTGGTAATGAAGATCTTAAAAATGATTTGCAAGTACTTCCAGTCCGATCAATCGTGGAACAGGATGGCTTTCTCGAACTTCTGCAAACCTCTTCGCCTGGCTACAAACTCCCAAACCGGCGCTAAATTACAAGCCATATGCTACCTCAAGTGGGTGCTGCTTTGGAGGCTAAAATACATAAACTTCTGCGTGAAACAGTGGCCCTCTACATTACTACCGACAGATGGACCTCTGCTGCAAATCAAGGCTACATCGCGTTAACGGCACACTTCGTTAATGACTGGAAGCTGGAGTCAATGGTGCTAGCTGTCCAGGAGCAGATCCGTGACGACTCGCACTCTCTCTCTCGGATGCACTTGAAGTTCTAATCAAGAAGTGGGACATCTTGACGAAGATACGATACCTTGTTACCGACCATGCTAACGTAATGTCGTGCACTGCAAGGCTTCTGCGACTGGACTGGTACGGGTGCTTTCCTCACAAGTTAAACCTGGTTGTTGAACGATGCTTTTAATTCGATGGCGCCGATCGGCTCCGCAAGAAGGTAAAGGCAGTGGTGAGTTTCTTAAGAAGCAGCTCTAAGGGAACATACAAGCTGCAGGAAATTCAAGAAAACATGGGCCGACCTTACAGAAAACTGATCAATGACGTCCCAACCAGGTAGAACTCGACTTACGACATGATTGATCGTTATGTTGAACACAGGGGAGCAATCCATGGCGCACTAACAGAGCTGGGAGCAGCTATCAAAATACCAACCCCACAAGACTTGGCGAATCTGAAGGGCATTCTCGAATTACTAGAACCGTTTAAGGACGCGACACTCCTCATGTCGTCAAGCTCTACACTTCGTGCCTCAGAGATAATTTACATCGCTGGTAAGTTACAGGTTGCCACAATGCTCAGTTGAACTTGCACTGAGTTATTTATTGTTAACATTGTGTATTTTTAAGGAAACCTGGGCAAGAAGACGAAAGACTTCATTCTCGGGAACTCAGAGCAGCCGGTTGCAAGGGAATTTGGGAAACTTCTCTTGAAATCCATGACGGACAGGCAGTTCCAGACCTTCCAATGGATCGATCCTTGGCCCTGGCTACCATCCTAGTCCACGGATTAAGAAGCATGGATTCCTAACCAAGGAAGCCGCAGATCAGGCAGAAAGGTGGTTGACGGAGCGGCTTCGAACGTTCAGGGGACTGAACATACCGAATATAGCAACACAGCGGGATCCAGCACCTCCGAAGAAGCGACTTGAGAAGTTGACGTCACTCGCCAGTACAAAATATTTCGGGATCTTCAGAGCAGCGTTGAAGTGGCGAAAGCTTCGCGTACCCGAATGTCGGATTCACTTGTCCAAGTACGACGTTAACTGGAACTCGAAAACATCCATTTGAAAGACTGGATGGACTGGTGGCGGATCAGTGAGCCTACCCTAGATCGCTTGCAGTTGTTGCGAGAAAAGTCTTCTGCATAATCGGAAACTCGGTCCCGTGTGAGCGGGCATTTTCATTTATGGTTCACGCAATCACTGACCAAAGATCGTCCCTCACACCGGAAAACGCGTCCTTAATTGGTTTCTTAGGCCTTAATTGGTCATTGGTGGAGTGTCGTAAAGGTTGATGGAAATCTTGCTAAGACAGAATTAGTGACGATAAGTTTTTGTGTAATAAACATTTTCTACAAAATAGCTTATTGACTACGATGAACTCCCTCGAGTTAACTCAGCGGTGAAATGACAAATTGGTAGCAAAAATTTACTACTTAAGTGCATTGAGCAGTTTTCTCTGCTCTTTGAAATTATTTGGAAAAGTAACCGGACCTGACAGCCGGTAACCGGATCCGCACAGCCCTAAGTGAAAACCAGGCTAAACCCTTTAAGCTTATTACAATATGCCGTCAGCCAGTGTTTCACTCCTAGGTATTTATACCTATTATAGGTATTTATCAAGCTTCGTAGATAAATTTTTTCCACCCTAGGTATTTAGGTATTTTTAGTCTAGTTCGTGGAAAAGTGCACTACGATAAGTTAAATTCACAAAATGGAATGTTTCTGTCGAAACACTAGCGCTGGGGTCTAACAAGATGTGAGAAAGAGGCTATAAGAAGGAAAACAGGCTGATAAAATGACGGAACAACGGGCGTTACATTACAAAGGGGCGCAAAAGAATACAATAAACTGAACAAGTGGCGAAGTGGGGCTGCTTTCTGGAACAGTTCTTCGCCTCAAATTTCTGCGATTTCCAATGGTCATAAATGTGACATCGGCACCTCGTCAGGCCGTCAGGCATAAGACACTGGCGTCTTGCCGTCCCCCTGTTTACCCAGGGATGCGCCACCCGTGTCCCAACCCCTCTTCATTGCAGCACTGGTTAATTGATCATTCATTTGTCAGTCTTGAGCAATACACGCAAGATACAAGAAGCAGTCAAAGTTAATACAAAAAATATTTTGTTTCTATCTTTTGGAAGTACTAAAAATGAGTGAAGACGACAACGTGCCTGGAACACCTCCCAGGAAAAAAACTAAATCATCGTCCAGCAAATTCTCAGGTCAATCTTTCTGCGTTTCTTGGCTTCAGAACCCAGACTTCAAGAGCTGGTTGTCGAAAAGGTCTGCTGGTACAGCGTTCTGTAAAGTCTGTCAGAAAGATTTAAAAATAAGTCAGTGTGGCAAATCAGGCTTAGAAAAGCACATGAAGTCTGATGTTCATAACAAAAAGTTCAACGCTGCTTCAAGCTGTAATGCGTCAGCGATGAGATCCTTTCTTAGTTGGGTACGGAGCAAAACAACGTAAAGTTATTGGAAGCCAAAATTTGCGCTTTTCTGTGTCAAGAAGACATTGCCATTTCCAACGTTGATTCGTTTCTAAAGTTTATTAAGCAGCTTCCGTCGAAGACCGTTGTGGATCAAGTGAAACTTGGAAAACAAAAGGCAACTAACATCATAAGAACTGGCCTCGGAGGTTACTTTAACGGGAAGCTTGTGGATATCTTGAAAAAGCGCTTGTTCTCCCTGATCATCGATGAAACCACTGATGTGTCTGAGAAAAAACAGCTTGCAATGTGCGTCATGTTTTGCAACGACGATCTGCAAGTGGAAGTCGATGTCCTGGATATCCTTGAATGTCCG